>BGPR01019697.1:0-27591 GCA_013235015.1 Araneus ventricosus
ATTTACTTATTTTAACGGATGGTTGGTAGTGTGTGTGTGGGGGGGGGGGGAGGAACGACAAAAGGGGTACGCGAAAATATAAATATTATTCAAGGGTAAGCGAGGAATTAAAGTTTGAGAACCCCGATATTTTATTTCTATACACAGACTATCGATAGCTGACGTTTTTAACTGTCCGCACTGTCATATATGTTTGGTACAGGGGCATAGGGCGGTGTTCTGTCGTATATGTGAATTACTTTTAAAATCATTACAATCGTTTGTATAACCGTTTAACTGAGTGCAAGGATACACCGTTTAGCTTTAATCATTTTGTCTTAAGATGTTTTTGATTATAGTTTTGTTAAGACTTAAAAATTGTTGACGTTTCTGCTTTTTTAGCATTCAATGTTAATACTAATAAGCCGAGTGTTTCATTTATTTGTGGGTGAGTCCTATTTTTTCGCTTATATTATTTTTTAAAACTGTTTTGTTCTGACTTGACTTTAGTTTGTCTCTGTAGCTCTGATAATTCTGATCTTATCTGAAGTAGCGGAATAAAAAATTCCAATTGTTTATTCATTCTTCGGTGCATTTTCTAACTGATTACAAAGTGTATTTAAACTCGCTTTCCATTATTTATTTATTTGGAATTCTGCTGTGGCAAACCTGCTTTTTCGACTTTTGTCCTTATATCTCCATTTTAAAATCCACCCACTGCGGAGTACGTGGAAATGAGGCCACTTTGTCCACTAATGTCCATTGACATCCCATTCAGCTGCCCTGTCAGGGCACCAACAATTTTCTTCGATGGTTTGGTCTTGGCCTTCTTAAGTATTTTTCAATCCCATCATCTTTTCCAAAGAAAAGGACTTCCGGCAAAAGTCTCCATCAAAGAGAATGTGCCGCGACTCCAAACCTGGAAAACAAATGACGACAACAGCGGCGATATGTAGACTTAGTAAATGCTAAGTTAAAGGAAATACAATTAAAAATAAATATTTATCAAATTTTTATTCATTCTTTTAAGTCGAGATGATTTTCTTTGCCATTTTTGGTCAAAATTATTAAGGAAGTTGAAACAAGTTAGAGTTATCATGACCCGGGTACTCTTCTGTGTGTCCCCGGGGGGAGAGTTAGTCAACTTTTGTGACTTCATGTGTGTGGTAACCCTGATTTGGCTTATGAAAGGTTAGTACCTGGGTTTCATTATTTTTTGCATATATCTCTTTAAGACAGTGGTGTAGTGAGTGTGGTAAGTAGCGCCCGGGGAATGGTATTATTTTTTTCTCCTCCCCCACCATCATATTTGGCTTTGAAAAGTGAATTAAGCGTACTAAGGTTTAGTCTCCATCAGGGTTGCCAAATCAAAATAGCAAAATAAGGCCAAACCTTCTTAAAAATAAGGCCAAAAAAGGTCAACCTAGTCTTTTTAGAAAAAATAAGGCCAGTTCTGATAACTTGACTGAAAAAACTTTATTAGAAAAAAGGCTCTCTTCATGTAAACGAATTCTTAACTCTGATGACATCTGTCTAATCGTTATTAAACTAAAATTTAAGAAAGAAATTCAAAACATACGTTTTATTCAGGAGCTATTTCTTGTCAGATTGGCTCATTATGGATGAATTTTCTGTTTTGTTTGTTTACATTTAAGGCCTGAACAATTACGTAATTCCGGTATAATGTTGTCAATGACCCCAAAGCGAAGTCTGATAATAAGTAGATAAAGTGGGAAGGTTTTTAAATGTAAGAATAAAGCAGGTTTTATTTATATTTTAAAATGCCTTTTAAATCCACAATCCTGGTGAAATGTTGTTAATGAATCTTCAGCTGAAGATCAAAGTAATGCAAATAAAGTCAAGGATTTTAATGTATGAACAAAGTAGAAAACTCATCCATATCATTTTGAAAATGTAATATCAGAAATCATTTAAAACAAAAGAATAAGTAATTAAAAATTGTTCTGTGTTTGCGTTGGTAAGCAAAATGAATTTAAGGCCAAATGAAAATTCCTACATTATATTTTGAAAGGCCAAATTTGCTAATTTGAGACTCCAGCACTTACTATGGCAACCCCTGGTCTCTGCAGTAATTGTACTGTATCCTTCCTCATCCCACGTTTGTCACTGTACTAGTTTTACTGTGGCCAAATTCGTAACATTTTTAATTGTTTCGAAATAGTTTCCTTGACTGTACTTCTTCCCTGACATTTGTTTGGCCCCAAACCACCTCCTCAGCCATGATTCTGATTCAATGAAAATAATCCTGCCTGACATAGCTCATGACGTCTTAGTCTGGGCTTGTCCGGCTTTCCTTTTCCACATCCATTTCGGGCTTGTTCATCTCTGTCTTTGTCTTGGCCAATTCCATAATTAGCACGGAGCGAGGTCGGTAATGGCATTTTGGTATTCAGCAACCGTAAGATACAAAGGAAGCAATGGGCCATTAGGCCCGCTTAAGACCACGTCCAGATGAGCAGCTTAGACCCGGTCTCAAGTTATTAACGAAAGGACACGCCACAGCACTTCCCTTTCTTGGGGAGGTCACTTACGGGATTCGGGGAGCTAATTATTCCTTCCCCTTACTCTTCAATTAATGCCTTCCTCCCTCAAGACTTGTCCTCTCTATGGAGCTGGAGCGCGATTCGATTGCGACTTCTCCCTCCCTCTCTCTGCATCCCACCTTTGTTGGACCATTTTAACCTATCGGAGCAACTTTATTTCTGTCTCATCCTTCTATTACTTCAGGTTCTGGTGTCGAAGGTGCCCTTCAGCCGAAAAGAACGGCCTAATTCCACCACCTTCTTCCCCACCATTTGAACTTTTAACTGGCCATCCGGGTCACGCTGAGAGCAGATAAGCCTAAAATTTTCATGCTTCGGGACGATCTGATTTCTTCTGGCATGATGTATTCTGGAAAATACCATTTTAAACCTGTGAAACTTTGAAATAGGGATTACATATGGTGAGTAGTCTACTTTTTCACTCTCTACTGACCATTTAACCTGGGTTAGATTGACTTATTTTCTATTCATCCTTCAGTAGCTCTTCAGTTTGGTGTCGAGGGTCACCTTTCCAGCCGAAAAGAATTCAATTCACCACCTTCTGTCCCTAATTTGAATTTTAACTGGCCATCGGGTCCTTTGAGAGCAGAGTGCCTAAAAATTTTCTGTTTCGGGACATGTCTGATTTCTTCTGGCATGATGTATTCTGGAAAATACCATTTTAAACTTGAAGCTTTGAAATGGGATATGGGATGACTAAATTTTAGCACACATCTTTCCTGAGCCATTTAACCTATGGTGACTATTTTCACTTCATCCTTCATTAGCTAAGGTTCGGTGTGAGGTCCTTTCCGCCGAAAGATAGGCTAATTCCACCACCTTCTGTCCCTTAGATCTTGAATTTTGGTACTGGCCATCGAGGTTCCTTTTGAGTAGACAGAAGTGTCTAAAATTTTCTGTTTCGGGAACAGTCTGATTCTTCTGGCTATTCTGGAAAAATACTCATTTAATCTGTGCTGATGGATGAATTGGATACCAAATGGTATGTAGGATTAATTTTTCTTGCTGTCAACTGAAGCCTCACCATTACGGAGTGACTTTAATTTCATTCATCAGCTCATTGAGAACTTCAGGTTCGAAATTGTCGAGGTCACCTTCAGCCGAAAGAACGGCCTAATCTCCACCACCTTCTGTCCTACCTGAATTAACTGTGTCGGGTCCTTTGAGAGAGCAGAGCCTATAAAATTTTCTGTTTCGGGACAGTCTGATTTCTTCTGGCATGATGTATTCTGGGTAACATTTTAAACTCAAGGCTTGAATGGATATCAGGGATGTTAAAATTTTTTAGCATCCTACTTCCTTCTACTTACCATTTAACCTGTTGGAGTGACTTTATTTTCACTTCATCCTTCATTAGCTTCAGGTTGTGGTGTCGAGGTCACCTCCAGCCTGAAAAGAACGAGCCTAATTCACCACTCTTCCCCTACATTTGAATTTTATAGCTGGCATCATGTCCTCTTGAGATAGAGTGCTAAGAAATTCTTCGTTTTAGGAAGTCTGATTTCTTCTGGTAGCGATGTATTCTGGAAAATACATTTTAAACCTGTAAGAACTTTGAAATGGATATATGGGATCTAAAATTACTTGTAGCATCCTAGTTCCTTTGCACTTGACCATTTGTACCTAAGTTGACATTTTATTTTCACTTTCCTTCAGCTTCAGGTTTGGTGTCGGAGTCACTCTTTCCAAATGAAGAACGGCCTATAATCCACACCTTCTCTGTCCCATTGAATTTTAACTGGCCACTGGGCCTTTTGAGAGCAGAGTGCCTAAAAATTTTCTGTTTCGGGACACTGTCTGATTTCTTCTGGCTGATGTATTCTGGAAAATACCATTTTAAACCTGTGAAACTTTGAAATAGGATATATAGGGATATAAAAACTTTTAGCATCCTAATTCCTTTTGGTGACCATTTAACCTATCGGAGTGACTTGATTTTCACTTCATCCTTCATTAGCTTCAGGTTCTGGTGTCGAGGTCACCTTCCAGCCGAAAAGAACGGCCTAATTCCACCACCTCTGTCCCACCTGAATTTGAATTAACCATCGTGGGTCCTTGGAGAGCAGAGGCTCACAAAAATCTTCTGCCGGACAGTCTGATTCTCTGGATGGTGCTATCCTGGAAAATAATTTAAACCCGAGGAAACTTTGAATAGGATTACGAGAGATACAAAAACTTTAGCATCCCAATTCCTTTGCTGACCATTTAACTCATCTGGAGTGACTTTATTTTCACTTCATCCTTCATTAGCTTCAGGTTCTGGTGTCGAGGTCACTTTCCAGCCGAAAAGAACGGCCTAATTCCACCACCTTCTGTCCCTAATTTGAATTTTAACTGGCCATCGGGTCCTTTGAGAGAAGTGTGCCTAAAATTTCTGCTCGACTGTCTGATTCTTCTTCTGCAATTTGTACTTCCTAATTAAAATTTTCTTAGGTAAATTCACGATCTATTTTAGTTGCTCTGACCAGAGGTTTAAGACACTCAGAACGAAGAAGATGACTGCTTTCGTGGTTTTCTACTCAATTTTTTTTGGTAGTAGCAGATGTCTGTTAATTTCATTTATCATCTTCCACGATGGCTTTAAGATTTGGAACGAAGATGATTAATTTCTTTATACTGGCATTATTAACCGGGTGAAGTATAAGCTTGTGAATTTGCCTATCTTCTGACAAAGGGCTTAGGACTAATGTCGAAGAAGACTTAAGGTTGACGGTGATTCTATTCTTATTATGACCTAGATAGTAAGTTTCTGTAAATTCACCTACCCTCTGACGAAGGCCTTAAGATTTGGACGATGATGATTATGATTTCTTTATACTGGCGCTATAAATCTGGTGAAGTAAGGTTCTGTAAATTCTACCTATGAAGGCTTAAGATTTGAAATCAAATGACCGATACATTTATTTATACTGGCACTATTAACCTGAAGTAAGGTTCTGTAAATTCACCTTACGAAGGCCTTAAGATTTGAACGAAGATGATTACCATACCGATATATTTATATGGCTCATTAACTTGAAGAAGTAAGGTTCTGTAAATTCACCTTACGAAGGCCTTAAGATTTGAACTAAGATGCTTGTCATGCCGATTTCTTTATACTGGCACTATTACCTGGTAGCTATGATTTGGACTACCACTCCAACAAAGGCCTTAAGATTTGGACGAAGATGATTGCCATATGATATCTTCATACTCTATAATTATGCCTGGTGAAGTAAGATTCTGTGAATTGCCTACCTCTGAAGAAGGCTCTTAAGATTTGGATTTCTTATTATCTTATACTGGCACTATTAACCTGGTTAAGTATAGATCTGTGAATTTGCATACCATCCAACAAAGGCTTTAAGATTTGGACGAAGATGATTGCTATACCGATTTCTTTACACTGGCACTATTTACCTGGTGAAGTCTAGATCTGTGAATTCACCTAACAGAGGTCTTAAGATTTGGACAAAGATGATTGCTATACCTATATCTTTATATTACCTTAATCTGGGTGAAGTAGAATTCGGTGAATGCCTCATCATCTGATGTAGCGTTTAATTGCTGTGCACATTATTGCTGGCAATCTATAATCTCGTAGCTTCGCAGGAACAGATAACCGTCTTCCAGAAGAAACGAGTTTAATGAATGCGAATTTTCGCGCCGATGCGTAAGTCTCGGGGCAAAGGTGGTCTTCTTGGTCGTGCAAAAAATAGCGCTGAGGTAATGAGTGAGATGGAGTCCGATAAGGAGGATAATAGGCTGCTTATCTCGAAGGAAAATATTGCTCATGAATGCGCTTTGCGAATGCGCTCGATAAATGCCGATAAGATGCATTATGGACCCCTTGCTTATCGCTCGCCCTCGCTTTGTTCGGCTGATTAAGACCCTATTAGGCACATTTTTCGGTTCCGAAAAATTGGTGGAAGGATTTCGATAACTGGGACTTAAGGTCGTCCCCGGAAGTGAGAAGTTTCTTTTAACTCCATGATCCCACAAGTTGCATACTGGTATATCGATATTTCATTAAATAATTTCATTTTTTACCGCAAGGCGACGTGTGCATCTGGTTATATAATGTCTTATTGATAACCGATAGCATTCTTTGCGGTGGTTATCACTTCGAACCTGAGATATCAAATTCAAAGCTTTTGCATGTTGTCTGTAGATAGGAGCTATTCGAACCATCTTTTGCGATTTAATGATTTTTTCCTGCTATCGATGTTTAATAATCAAGAAAAACCTACAGATTATTTGCTGGTTTGTATATCAACGATATCTTATTTGTTTGAATTTCGACAATAATTGTATTATTTTTGTATAAAATAACTTTTTGACTTTCAAGTCATAACGAACTCAAATTGTAGAGTCGAGAGTAGTTGAGTAGATTAGTGAAGAATTATAGAATAGAAAGAATTCTTGTATGGTTTAGGGTTTTGTCTTCTTTTGAGAAGGATTTTTACTATTTATTTCATTGGCTATAGATCTTTAATTAATAAATTGCGTAGAATAAAGCTCCATTTCAAATAATTAGGCTATATTTTCGTTGTTGCTCTTAGAAACTAAAGAAAACATTATTCAAAAAGCTTTTCGCATAATTAATTTTTAGTTGTGCATTTTTCTCCACAGTTGCTAGCATTATTTTATTATTTCAAACTTCTGAACCAAGTCCTTTTCTTCTATTTAGAACAAAATGTTGCAGATGTTACTATCATCATCCTGTGTCATGGTAAAGATCCGAATTCCCACACCCTAAGAATATCCTCCTAAAATTTTTCTCATTACTCCAGAAGGCAACTGTTCCACTGGAGTAATTACCGGTGAAAGCAGACAATCGGCGTCCGCTGACGTCACCTCCGGGTAGACCTTGGGCAAGCCCGACCCTCCCAGGTATGCCCGGAACTCGAAGAATCGAATCCGACAGATGGTTTCTCGCTTGCCTAATGATACCGGAGGTGAACGACTGTTAAGAGACAGATATTCGGCTTCCTAATTAACCTTTTTAATGGCAGCGTCACCCCGATTTTTATTTTCACTTCAAATATTAACTGTTAAAACGTATTTATATCAAGAAAAGTAATCCAGAAATATTATTACTAGAATAGCTTTATATATTTATATATATATGTAATAATCTCACTTAATTTTATTTCAAATTCTAATATTATATATTTTAAAGTCTTAATGTATTCCGAAATCACTTTTCTTAAACTCCAGTTTCGTTTCATTTCCCGCGCTGGAGGTTTATTAAATCTCTCGTTTTGACATATTTATTACTAAAAGAATATTTTAATCGTTTCCACGCGCACATAAATCGCGAAATCAGTTCCCTAAAACACTTTCCTTAAAACATTTTCCCTAAAACACTTACGTAATATACTAAAAATAGCTATTATTCCCTTCACTTTGATCACGTGTCTACCTGTTAAATCCCTACCTGAGAAAAAGCAGGGATTTTCTGTTTGCTTTTTTATTTGAAACTTCAATTAAGATGCTCGTATATCTGCCACTCTCCCATAACAAATGAAAATTAGCATACAACTCGGCCTGTTTTTGTTATTTAACGACTACAACAACGAAAACTTTTCATATATATATATATGAAAAGTTTTCGTTGTTGAAAAAAATTTGAAACAATTTAGTCATTTTGTGGTTACACAGGAAAACTTCAATAAACCATTAGTTAAAAAATAATCTGTTTTTTAATACATATTTTCGTGTTGTTCATCGTTGTTTTTCTCTAATTAACAATTAACAAACGTATTAAAAATAAAATAAATAAACTATACGAAATTTTATTTATCCGAAAATTGTATTTTCAAACACCCGTTTAAAAAAATTATAATTTTCAAATTTAAAGGACTTCAATTAATCTCATTTTAAAATCCATTCAATTAAAAAAGTATACTGTAAAAAAAAAATGAAATGTACAGATTTTAAGGTATTTAATAATTGTATGTAAGCCCAGGAAGATAATCTAATCATTTTTAGATTAAATTTAAAATTAATTAGGATTTTTAACTTGAAGATTAATTTTAAAAAGAGAGGAAAGATCATACAGAATTTAATTAATTTTCTACTAAGAACAGCTCAATTGTCAAAGCCATTTTAGTTATATTTAACATTAAAAGTATTATCACAATATTTAAAACTGAAACATTTTGAACAGGGATTTTTTTTTAAATTTGAAAATTAAAATGAATTGTTGGTTCGGATAAATGAAATCGATTCGAATTATCGAACTCTGTAATTCTGTCCTTTGATGCAGAATGGGTGTTTGGAAACCTTAGATGAAAACTCCAACGAAAAATCTCTCATACAGGTCACAATTTATGATGCTCGAACCTTGCTTGGTCTGAAAATTGTGGAAGTAAGAAAATTGCTTTCATTTTTTTAGTTTTTATTCTCTTTAAATGATTGTTAAAAGAATATTTTTTTAACGGAAAGAAATACGCCTTCAAAGATTTTTATTACTGTAAAAAGTTTTTCAAAATTTTGGAATTAATTTCTTGGAGAAATGGATTATAGTCTTCACCAAGTGGAATTTTATTAACAGTATTTTGACTTCAAAACAATTCCCTTTCGGCAATTTCCATTTGGACTTTTGTGGGCCAAAATGTCGGGCCTCTCGGACGACTCATGTGTCCACGAGAGAATCCGAGATCAGACGAGAAAACGCGTTCGTGAGACCGAAACCGAAACTTCGGGCGCACGAGTGTTCCGGCGGACGTCGAGTGTCTTGTCTTGTGGGGGAGAACAAACGATTTCCGCCGCCCCCACCTGCAAGGGGTGCTCCACCCTCGGCCTCCGGTGGAAGCCCTTTGGGTTGCCCGGAAGCCTGCCTCTTCCTCTGAAGGTCAGCTTCCGCTCTGGACGGAAGATCCGGCATTTCTTTTGTTTGTTTGTTTTTGAAAAAACTCGAGATTGTCCATTCGCACGCTACTCAGGTATTCTCGGATTCCCCTTTTTTTTCCAACTCGAAAGAAAATGCATGAAATTTTTGTCGAGTCCTTTCTTTTTGATAGGACCTAAGTGATAATGGATCTCAGAGGCGCATGATCTTACCGGTTATAGTTTATGACAACTCGATACTATGGGTAAAATTATGCAGTGTATCATTACGCTTGGTTAAATAGTCCTGAATATGCCCTCAATATCCTTCTCTTCTGTCCTGAATATATCCTCGAGATTGTCCATTCGCACGCTACCAAAGTTTTCTCGGATTCCCCTTTTTTTTTCCCCAACTCGAAAGAAGTGCATGAAATTTTTGTCGAGTCCTTTCTTTTTGATAGGACCTTAGTAAGATGATAATGGATCTCAGAAGCGCGCATGATCTTACTGGTTATAGTTCATGTCAATTCGATACTATGGGTAAACCTATGCATCGTATCTTTAGGTTTAGTTAAGTAGTCCTGAATATGCCCTCAAAAATGCACGACAAATCAGCATAAACGCAATTTTGCTGGAAAAAAAAAAGACTCATGTGGTTCCTATAATCAACGATTCAGTTTTAAATAAGTCGGAAAATTTTATTTAGTCCTGCAGGTAAGAGAGGCAGTATTAGTAAATAAATAATTAAAAAAAAAACACCTTAAATTAAAACACCCTTTGGCGGGAAGTTCGCGTTGGTTTGTACTAAAAGTGAGGGCATTTTATCTCTCTTCTAAACGTGGGGTAAGTTTATTTTTATGAAGGTTGTTATTCAGGCCGATGGCTAATATTTTCATTTCAATCTTATTAGCGTTTTTATGTTTGTGTTTGGTTTTCCCCTTTTCTTTTAAATAATGCTTATTTGATGGTACTGATCTCCTTTGTCGTTTGTTGGGAAATTTCGGGCTAAGAGAAGCTACATTTGGCGTAATGCAAACTTCTTACGGAAAAACTTCCCAAATGTTTTGAATCCATTTCGAATATAGTCCTTAGCCCTTGACAAAGTGGATTAGAATGGATTTCTTGTTTGTTTAATTTGATTCCCTCAGAGTAAATTTCTTAGTTTTTTGCTTTAATTGAATGATTTTGATTTCCATTGGTTTTTTGCACGCAGCTGCAATTGCCTGCTTCTTAAACATTGTCTAAATTTTATTGTTTAAATTTTATTATTTAAATTGTGTTGTTTTCGTTTAAAGTTTAAGTTAAAACGCTTTTAAATTTTTTTATTCTACTTTTTCTAGTCGATTGTTTTCAAGACCTTGAATTCTATACTCAGTGCAATAAAGCGTAATCGCGTTACATCTACGACTCTTTAATTCTTTGAGTAATTTTCAGATTGTTGAATAACATTATCGTGTTTGTTCGCACCGCAGCTGTTTGGTTCTTACGACTGTTCTTACAATTCTAGAATGAGTGTTTCATTTTGTTTCATCATGCCTCTTAGAAGATCCGTCATTCCTTATTTCGAGAACACGACGTCCGTGAGCTCGTCGCGGAAATATCGTTTTCGCCAGAAATCCGTGTTTTGAAGCAAACAAGTGTCCACTGAGGAGAAGCTGGAATCAGAGTCGTGTGGTGTTGCAGTGAAGAGAGAGAGAGAGACAAAAAAAAATATCGTCTGTTTTTCTTCTCTTTTTCCCTTTCTCTGTCTCTGTGTTTACTTTGTCCGCAGCTGCGAACTTATGCGAAAGAAAGGGAATCATCGGATATCTGTAGGGGGGTAGGGGTGGGGGTGGAACAGAAAGAACATGCGCCGAAGTTGATGTTTTCGATTGCGTTTCTTTTCTGGTGCGTGACACACTCGGAATTGGGCCTTCAGACAGTGGGAAAAAGGGTTGACGAGATCACGGATTTTCGTTCTGAAGGTGCGTAACACTTTTTACCGTCCTACTTGACTAGGAATTATGAATGTAAAAATGTTATTTGAAAAATGTGACTCTTATGAATTATTTAAAATTAACTTTTTTCGCGTGGTGAAATAGAAAAATGCAATATGAAATTAATATATGTAATTCGTAATGTAATATTCCCTTATACTAAGACAGTATTACAGTAATAGGGGAGACCGCTTATTGAGGGATATTTATCCCTATCTAAATCCATGTTAAAATACTTCCCACTAAATTAATCAATTTTTAAATCCAATTTTTAAGGTTGTCGTAAATTCTCGCCTAATTTTTGTATGAAACAAAAATCTGGATGTTCCAATTTTTTATCTGAAACCATAACGAAGTGTCTTGACTTGGTAATTAATTATTAATTAATAAAATTAATTAACGAAAAATAATGTCATCCAATAAGCTAATTGAATTTATTTTCTTAAATTAATCTCAATGCCAAATATATTTTATTATACCATTGCTAGAAGAAATAGCCTTATAAAGGGTTAAATTGATTGTTAATCAAGTAGGCCTTTCGATTATAGATGATAAATGCAGGTATCAATTCAAACGATTGCGATTCCTAGATTCTGACAGTGAGAAAATGAATGATTTAATAGCTTATTGATTGATTGATTTAATGACTGAATCATTTAATCCGATTTATTTAACCGCTTTGTGCATACCCATATTTCAGTTTCAAAACATGTATCTTGATATATTGTCTCATAGTTCTTTAGTTTACAATCTAGAAATATTACAGCGGTAATCAAAATTGTCGGCTAGCTTCGAAATTCCCTTTGGTTCGATTCAGCTATCAAACTCTTCCAAATCTTTATATATCATTTTAAATATAATTCATTAGAACTGATATCTTAGAAATGTCATGATTTTTCCTATCAAACTGCTTGGAGGACCAATTTTGAATTCGTTTTCAATCGCAGAAATTTTTGACCTCTAAAATTCCTCCTCGATTGATTTAGTATATTCAGGAAGGATATCGAGAATTTAGAACTTCAAAAGTCACAGTTTCGGCGGGAAAAAAAATGTGTGACGCCATGAATAAGATTTTGTTTTGCTCGGTTGTTGTGAAACTTGCAACTTATAAAAATTTGATTTTTTTCCTATTAATATGTAGATTCTTTGTCTTCTGTGTATATCTAGTAATTTACTGATTTTGTCTTAATACTAATAAAACCATATACTTTTGAAACAATTGGTAAGAATCTATTATCTGGTATTTCTAGTCCATTAAAGCGTTGCTATAAACACTCTCTTATCAACAAACGGGGAAATAATTCATAAACATCCTCTTTGAAAGCGAACTTTCAAAACGAATGACAAGAAAGAAAGATAAGTGGATGTATCATTTTAAAAACGGGATGTTTAACTGTTTTGTTAGTATCTTCTGTTTGATCATTTTAGTCTACTAGTAAGAAACTATTGTTCCTTAATGAATACTAAAATTAGACTGATTATTTTGCTATACCTAAAATCAGATACACATTGTCTTACGAAACTAATATCAAATGGTTTGCTTTCTATCATTTATTAGTTTGCCTTCTTATATGCTAATTTTACCTAATAATACCCTGTTCTGGAAGTTTCTCTTGTATATATTGTCATTAAAGCACTTACTTTTGAGGATTTTTGTAAATCATGCACTTAGTAGTCCCAAAAATTGTAAGCAGTATCATTGATTTTCTAAGTAAAAACCCAATTATTAACGATCATTTTAGGGCAGAACTGACTTTCTAGTGAAAATTCACCAGTTTTTAAAGCATTTTTCTTCAGATCTAATGAATATAAGATGTGTCTTGGAAAATCAAGTTTAATTTGTTCTCGCACAAAAGATCAGAAAGGATCCTTTGAATCAAATCGGTAAAGATTTGAATTTCGATTAAATATCATCTTGCATAACATTTTTAAAAAACCTAACTTTGTATTCATGTATTTTTCATAAAACTACTGATTTCAACTTGACTGTTCTTCGAACAAAGTTTTAGTTTGTAAGAAAAGATTTATTTCTCTCTTTTATAAGTATTATTTAAAAAGGGGAGAAAATGTAGTGAATTAAAACAAAAAAAAGAAAGAGAAACCTAACCTTGTATACATAATATGAAAAATATATTATATTTTTCGCAAAACTACTAGCTTGAACAAAGTTTCAGTTCGCAAGAAAATATTTTTTCCCCTCTTTTATTTGTTTCAATTTTCTGCATTTTCTCCCTTTATAAAGCACTGATTACGTGTTCGAAAAATTTCAAAGATAATTGTATATTTATCAACATACCAACATTCGTATTAGCTGCACGAAGGTATGAAAAATAACATCAGCTATTTATGAAAAAAAAAAAAAGTTTGTGCAGAGATTTAAGTACAAAATTCGTTCCAAAACAAAATACTCGCAAACACATCTTTCAACGACTTTTCCAATGTTTGTTTACCTTTTCCATATCGATTATTTTTAGCTCGATTTCATTTATCTATATCACATGCTCTGCCTGAATTTTGTTTATCGCGAGAGAAGTACTTTTTTTTTCACGCTCTCTCTTACAAAGCTAATCAAATATTATCTGTTTCATAATGCATGTATAATATATTTCAGTGTTTCATCTTTATAACTCTGGTACACCCCCAAACTGTTGCTTTCAATGCGGAACTGAAACGCAAATCGTCTGCAAGTGTTCTCAACCCCCTTTCCTTTGTTCTCTTTGCAGGCCTGAGGAAGGATCCCTGAGCAGCAGACGATTATCCGCCAGAGGGAGGAAAAAAGGAGAGAGTGAAAGAAGAATAAAAAAAAAGCGTCCTGCATCCCCCCCACTCGGAGCGGCGGAACAAAGGCAGCGAGGGGGTGGCTCGTCCAATGAGCGCGGGGATGATGTCATCGGAAGAGGACCCCGACGAGGGCGGCTTGAAGGCTAAGACGAAACGCGTTCGGCAGAGAGTGGATGCAGGAGAACCGAGGAACAGCTACGCCAGCATCCCCAACTTCAGCTCCCGACCGCCCGGCTCACTCCCTTCGCTCTACAACCACAACGGGTACGCCGCCACCAGGATGCTCTGCGACCTCATCGGGTCGGGGTTGCGCGGCCTGCCCAAGGAACAGGACATGATGGTGATGGAAGGTGGGACCAGCAACGGGGCCATGGGTCCTGGACGTGGACTTTTCGTCAATGGTGGAGGTGGTGAAATGTATGGGGAAAGAAGTCCCGAAAGATGCAGCAGTGGAGGCAGTAACAGCAGTCACCTTCTGCGCGATATTCTGCAGCAGGGGAGGCAGCGTGGAGGAGGAAGTGACGGTCACGGTCCGGCGAGCCCGCTGGGCGGGGGGGAGGCAACCGAGAAAGCGGACGACGAAGACTCGAACGAGAGCAGAAGGATGTCGACGTCGGTGCCTGCGCCAGTGTCTCCCGCGAGAAGCGGTTCCTCCCGCGGGACCAGTCCGGAGCGGCCCTGGACCAGCGAAGAGCCCGCTCCCAACCCCTTGGAACTTAAGCGCGCTCGGGTCGAGACCATTGTGAGCAACATGTTGCAAGGACCCGCTCCACGAACGAACGGTGGAGGTCCTGGCTTGCAAGCCCCTGTTAATGGATGTAAAAAGCGAAAGCTGTACCAGCCTCAACAGCATGAGAGGGTCAGCGCCAACGGTGAGGGGGGCTACGACGAGGAGGAAGAGGACTTCGAAACCGACCCTTCCGCCAGCCCCCTCATCAAGCGACGCAGCGCCAGTGGTGCCGGACTGTTCACTTTTCGCCAGCAGCTGCGCCACATGCAGCAACAGCTAGTGGCCATGCAGCAACAGTACATGGAAATGATGGACGGTGACAGTACCGACGAGGACCAGGTGAAGAGCCGGGACTCCTCGGAAGACGTGAAGCCGGCCAAGACCGAGCCAGCTTCCTTTGTGGATGACGACAATGCGAGTTTGTATGATGACCAACGTCGCCTGGTCATCGATGACCGTAAAGATGTCAGTGCTACCAAGACAACGCAAGACAGTGTGGCACGCGAATCGTGCATCGTTCAGCCACCCAATGTGGACTACGAATGGTTGGCTGAATCTCTCAAAGCCGAACTATCTACTTCTCTCTCACAAGTAGTGGACGCTGTTGTGTCCAGGTGTGTCCAGCAGCGAAAGGCCAAGTCGACTCCTCTCCCACAGGAGCCCCCTAAGGACCCTACTCTGTTGTCTCAGATGTTGGACCGCAAGTCGCCCCGCACCACGGGAAAAGTGATCGACCGAGGCACTCGCGTCAACGGCCTGCGAACCAGCCCCTATCCACCGGATCTGAATGCTTCGAAACCTCCCCCGCCGCCCTTTTTCTTCCCACTGAAGCCCCCCTCCAGCGTGGCCGCCACGGCCGCTTTTCTCTACGGCTCTCCGCCCCGGCCCCCTTCGCTCTCCAACCCACCCTACAGCTCCTCCACCCCCTATAGCTCCTCCACGCCCACGCCAGAACAGACAGAAGCCATGTCTCTGGTGGTGGCGTCCAAGAAGAAGCGCCACAAAGTGACCGACACGCGTTTGCAGCAGCGCGGGGCGCAGCTGTGCGGGGCGGCGATGCGATCCGCCGACTCCTCCATGGACATGAGCCCCAAATACCAGGGCATGGACCTTCCCCCTCTTTATTCCCACCCTCCTCCGCCCCCTCTGGTGCCGGTCAGCTTACCCACAACAGTGGCCATCCCCAATCCAAGCCTCAACCAATCTGAGTTGTACCATACTAACTTCAGCTTCGACCACCACCACCGTCTGTCGCAGCAGCACTTTGCGTCCCTGGAAGCGCATGATGACGATGGTCCGGCCGCCATGCACCCCCTGCTGCCTTTCCACCAACACCCGAGGGGGTCTCCGGACTCCATGCACATGTCATCCCATGTGAAACAGGACAGTGGAGACATGTCGGACACTGGGGATAGTCCGGCCAACTACGACTCCAACATAGCTATGATATCCTTTCTACGTAAGAATTTTAATCAATTTTTTTGCTTGTGTGTTGCTTGCAAAATCTCCCTTAGAATTAGAAATGTGGAGTTTTGTTTTATGTTTATGTATGTTTATCCTTTCCTTTATTTTCTTACTAAACTATCAACCTGCTGACTTTTTTTATTGTATTAACAGAATAGCTTTCTTATATCTTATTGTCCTCACCCTATTGTTTCAGAATCATGTTTATAGTTTACTGTACACGTTATTCAAGAGTAAAAAATTCATCTTTCATAAGATAGATACCATTAACCTAGGCATAAAATTGAAAGGAAATAAAAGTTAAAAGTAAACATTATGGCGAGAAAAAATAAATATGTGAAACGGCCTATTAGATTATTCTAGGAATAGAAATTTGCGTATTACATGTACCAAGTTAATTTTCACGCAGGGATTCATGTCAAAATTTACTTAAAACTCAAATATCTGCAATATATTTTTATTAAATACTTGTAATTAAATTCATTTTCCTGATGTATTATTCTTTTAGAATTTTCCTTTTAGTAAACATTTTCTTTGATTTTTTATAAGTATTTCCTCAAATTCTTTCGAAATATTGGGTAGCATTACTTAGCGATAATCCAATTTGTAAGTATAGTTTTTTGCTTTATTTTTGTAAATCATGTTTTATTTATTTTCAAATATTCATATGCAGAGATATCCTATTGCAAGTTCATAAGATTAAGCAAATTATTGAAAAATATACATTTTTAATTTTGATAACTTTCTCTGTTCCTTTTTTTTAAAGCTTCGGCCAGGTTTATCTCTTTTACACAAAACATTCATGAATTTTTATTACAGAGACTGAATTTTCACGTACTTTACCCAAAAGTCTTAAACAATTAATTTTATAAAAATTTATACGCTTTGCTAGGTTTTTAAGTTCCATAAATTTTATATTCTGAAAAGTAGATTATTGACTAAAAATTCGCTTAGAGAACGAAGTGTGAGTAAAGCCTCTAACTATTATGTGAGTGTAATATATCAATGAAATATTTTCGGAAGTTAAAAAATATATTTTTAAAAAAGCTATTATCTTTTAAGTTTTCATCTATTTCCTTACAAACACAGTAAAAATATCGAATTGAATTTTCAGTGTATATGTTTCCGCGTTAATGAACTTTTCTTTCAACTAACAGCAAAAGAGTTATTACTCAAACAATTCCAAATGCTCCACTTTTCCTATTACTCAATCTTCCTTCCAAATATTACGTAACAATATGATAAAAAGAACGAAAAACAAACTTCTTGACGAGCCGAATGTAGTTGTCAAGTCGGTACTAATTACGAAGCAGATGTCTATGCTTACGTGTATAATTCTGCTTTCGAAAAAGTTCGAAGAATTGAATGAACATAATTTTCTTACAATCAAGAGTACATATACTCATTCTTTCTTTGCACAGATGTACTCGCTGAGCTTATTTAAATCTTTTCCTTTGAACACTTTCGACCATTTTGTTGTGCTTTTGTTGGGAGAAATATAATTAAATTGTAATTTCGTTCCATTTTTCTCCCTTTGAAATTCATATTGCGTTTTTTTATTAGAATAATAAGAAGAAATTTATCTTTGTTTTTAACGCCAAGTTCTTCTTTTTTATTTTGATTAATAATATGATAAAACCTGCATCTATTTTTTTAAACTTTTAAATTGAAATCTAGAATGTTATTCGGTGTTTTCTTCTCTCTGTCTCTTTGCTAATTCTGTATTTGTTGCGAAAAAAAATCTGTTTTGTTAAATTTTACTTATTTGCTGATATCTGATAATAATCATCTCATGTAAAAGAAATTCATGTATTATAGGACAAAAATAAGGTGTTAAAATTTTAATATTATTTTTTAATTATATACTTACAGCTGAAAATTCATATTATAAGAAAATTAATTTTATTGTCCACAGAAAATTAAGATAAATTCAAATCTCAGTTTAAAATTTATTTATTTATTGTTTCATTTTTATCAAAAACGTAAAATAATCTGCCAGGAACCATATATTTAGAATGGCAGAATTTCAAATTCATTTCCAAACATAAAAGAAAATTTTTAAAGAATAATAATAAAAAATATGAATAAAAAAATTAAGGGAATAGAATACTCGCCATTATAATTCATTCGTTAAAAATCGTTTGCTTTTGACAAATGAAAGTTTTAAAAAAATCAAATAAATAAAAGAGCTCTTATTTTGAGTAAATCACTTCAATCTTATCTTTTTCGGAACTTAAATACTGAAAAATATTTAACCAAGTTCTGCTTTGAAGTCCTAGCTAAAATGGAGCACTTTCTCCGAGCTTTTGAAAGTCAGAAAGGTGCCTAAAGGCAATTAGAACTTTCGAAGGTTCTTTTCTCCTCTTCCTCCTGCAAGACATTCTCAATTTTTCGCGCCATCGCCTTTGATCTTTTCACTCCACTTCTCTCGGATGAAAAGGAGACGATATTTTTCTTCGATAACTCTCTCCTCTAATATTTGTCCAGCGCCATTAAGAAAACTTTTCCCGCGCAAGAATTTCACCGAACTCTTTTCCACTTGCTAATTTTGGTCATTAATAAAAAAAAGCAGACGAAAATATGTTGCAACAACTAAACTCTGCTGTATTTGCTCTGCAGAGTTCTCAGAAGTAAGGCCGCACGTTTTCTACAGAAAGTAAGATTAATGAATAGAATATCCGCATTCATCGTTCGGTTAAAAATACTCGTGTTTAAAGACTTTTCTTTGAAAACGAACTTTCGGTGGAATTCGATTCGATACTCTTTAATGAGAAGTATTCATTTCGAAGAAATTTTTTCAGCGTTTTTGATGAGTATTGCCTACGCTCTATGAGAAAGTTGTTGAATAATAAATGAGTTGAAGAATAAAGTTTGCACTTCCACATATAATCAGTTATTCATTTTATAGATAGGCCTATTTCTATGATTGGAAAGTATACTTTCTGTTAATGAATAGATATATTTCTAAATTGAAAATCGGTGATCTTGTATAGAAAGAAAGAATACTATTAATAATATTTTCAGAATTATTATATTCAGAGCTCAATTCGCCTGTAAAATTTCAAGACACACGTATAACCACATATAATCAGTTATTCATGTTATAGATAGGCCTATTTCTATGACTGGAAAGTATACTTTCTGTTAATGAATAGATATATTTCTAAATTGAAAATCGGTGATCTCGTATAGAAAAAATACTATTAATAATATTTTCAGAATTATTATATTCAGAGCTCAATTCGCCTGTAAAATTTCAAGACGAAGAAAAATATTTGAGATTTATTAGTGCATAGCATTAGAATTTTTAATATAAATAAGGATTTCTTAATTTAAAAAAAAGATCTCTACCACAGTTTTGAATGAAATTTGTTTCGTATTTTAAAGTTCGCGTTAACAAGAGAAAATATGCGAATGAAACATTAGTTAGTACAAATATTGGAGACAAGATGATTATATAAGATTTTTTGTGAAATTTTACTATAATTTAATGTCTCAATTGTTTGCTTGCATTGCTTTTTTATTATTATTTTCTTTAAAAATGGAAACAAACACAAACATAGACGCTATTTGAAATTAATACCTTCTATTGGAAATACTACAATATGAAATAAAAATATAGTTAATGTAACGGACTCCCTTAATATTTTATGATTGTTTTAAATCTAAAATCATAAATTTACAAACAAAATCAATTCTTAAGATTTAAAAGTCTTAATACTTTATGATTGTTTTAAATCTAAAATCATAAATTTACTACATGTAAAATCGAATTTAAGATTTAAAAGTCTTCCATATTTTATAAATTGATTTAAATCGAAAATCATAAATTTACAAACAAAATCAATTCTTAAGATTTAAAAGTCCTTAATACTTTATGATTGTTTTAAATCTAAAATCATAAATTTACAAACAAAATCAATTCTTAAGATTTAAAAGTCCTTAATACTTTATGATTGTTTTAAATCTAAAATCATAAATTTACAAACAAAATCAATTCTTTTGATTTAAAAGTCCTTAATACTTTATGATTGTTTTAAATCTAAAATCATAATTTAAACAAAATCAATTCTTGTGATTTAAAAGTCCTTAATACTTAATGATTGTTTTAAATCTAAAATCATAAACTTACAAACAAGATCGATTCTTAAGATTTAAAAGTCTAACAGATTTTAAAAAATAAATAAATAAAGAGACTGAGACAGATGAAGGTTTTTTGAATAGCTTATTTATTTGTATGTTTTCTTGTAGAACTAAATCAGATGGAAGCTTTCTAATTCTCATTCTAATAAGTATTTGAAACCTAAGTAATATCTCTTCTTTTATAACAATGGATGGCAACTGTAGGAGCTTCCGAAATTGTTCGTGTCAAGATCAAAGGTTCCAACTTGTAGGATTTCTGTTTCCTCTTGTAAAGCTTCTTGTTCGCCGGTCGGATTTCTTTCTTAAATAGATTAGGGGCCCACAATCATCGAATTAATCGACTAGTTTGAGTTTGAGAGAAAAATTGCTGCAGTCCAAGGGTTTCTTCTGTCTTGCACGTCCATCTTAATTTCAACTACGGTTTCTCAACCATTGGTTCTTCTGTTATTATTGGTTGCTTTCTAAGTTTTAATTAGTTAATTGTTTTGTATATATAAAAAAAATTGGTTGTTTTTTCAATTTCTACTATTAGTTCACACTCTTCCTATATATTTATATATATATATATATCTTGTTCAAATTTTCAATCGTTAATAAAATACTTTTTATTCATCCACTCAAGTTCAAATACATTTTTTTAAACTTGTAGTGGATGACACTTGATGTTAATTAACAGTTTTTTCAAATATTAATTCATTAATTAAATTTAATTAATTAATTTCAGTTTTATATGGGAGAAAAAAAATTCTAAAATAAAATTTTTCTTTGCTGACCTAAGTAGGAATTGACTTAATTTTTTTTTATATTACTTGTTTTCTTATTATTATTTTGAATTGCAAGGCCTTACTTGATCTTTGCTGTCTATTATTCTTAAGTTAATCAAACAAAGGAAATATCTTGAACAGAGTCATTGATAATTGAATTTTGACTTTGTTATCTGATTTCAACCATTATAAATAATTTTTCAACCTTTTAAGCTGTCTGATTTCAGTTTATTATTATTTTGTATTGAAAAATGGCGGAAGAATTCCTTTTTAAATTAATTTCGTTTTATTTCTTTTGCAATTTGAAACTTCTAAAAAACGGACGGATTATGTCTTAAGTAATATTAAACTAACTTATGGCAAGATAAAATAATTTTAAAAAAATGAACTAACAAAAAACGACTTCAAAAATCGTTCTTAAAATAATTCTATTTATGGTATTTAATAATATTTTTTCTCACTTGCAGTACATTTATCTGTAAAATTCTCTTAGTGTATAGAAACAAAAACAAAATTGTTATCAATATAAAGTAAACAAAAAACGACTTCAAAAATCGTTCTTAAAATAATTCTATTTATGGTATTTAATAATATTTGTTCTCACTTGCAGTACATTTATCTGTAAAATTCTCTTCGGTGTATAGAAACAAAAACAAAATTGTTATCGATATAAAGTATCTTTTTTTTCAAAATTGCGCGGAATACAAAAATCTAATCACAATGTTGTGCTTTCCCCCCATCTTTCCCTCCCCCTCCGAAATCTGAAATGCTTTTATTTCTTCTCATAATCTTTCATTTTATGGGCCGCATGCTTTCTGCTCGTATATCACGTGACTATTTCTGTGTCTTTTAATTTCACTTTTGTTGATTGCCGTTCTTTTTTGGCATATTTGTTGAAAATGTTTTGAAACATAGCCAACCCCGAAAAAAGTGACCGTCCATTGTAACATAATAACAGTAATGAAAATCTGGGCATGTTCGTTTTAATCACTTAGCTCTTTTTAATGATTCAAAAGTTTTCTGGTTGCAAATTCAAAAAAAAAAAAAAAAAAATACTTTAAACTTAGACTCTGAATATTGTTAAAACTCGTATACTATTACATTTAATTGTTTCTCAGTAACCGTCTGTTATTATAACGTTAATGAAAGACATAGTGCAACTTTTAATGCATTATTATAATTATAATTGTAGTCTTGTCAAGTTTTATAATTCTTTTACAAGGAAGATTTTTAAAAATCCATAAGAATTAAAAATTTGCATTCCAGAATTTAATTAAATAATTAAAGGCTTTGTACCAAAAAATCTTATATCAGTTGAAACTGCTGTAAGTTTTAGAGGAAGTCTAACGGAAATTTCTGGACCATTGATGTCCCAATAGGAAATTAATAAGTAACTGAATAGGGACATTCGTAATTTCTGGACATGTCCCAATCGAGTATAAATCACTGAATAGAGAAAGTTAATTTCTGGACCATTGATATTCCCAATCGGAAATTAACCAAGCCCACTGAATAGAAGTGCGACAATTTTTTGGACCATTGCGTGTCCCAATCGATAATAAGTCGCTGATAGAGACGACAATTTTGGAACCATTGATGTCAATCGGAAGTGTAAGTAACTGAATAGGGACGACCATTTTTGGACATTGGTGTCCCAGTCGAGGTAATAGTCACTGAATAGGGGTTCACAATTTCTGGACTATTGATCCATCCCCAATCGGAAATTAATAAGTAACAGAATAGGGACGACAATTTCTGGACCATTGATGTCCCCAGTGTCAGAGTAATAAGTCGCGAATGGGGACGACAATTTCTGGACCACGATTATTGTCGGAAATTAATAAGTAACTGAATAGGGACGACAATTTCTGGACTATTGATGTCCCAATCGGAAATTAATAAGTCACTGAGTAGAGACGACAATTTTTGGACCATTGATGTCTCGGAAATTAATAAGTCACTGAATAGGGACGACAATTTCTAGACAATATTAAGTAGTAACTGAACCAGGACAACTTGGTTTCCTGAACTATTGATGTCCCAATCAGAAATTAATAAGTAACTGAATAGGGACGACAGTTTCTGGACTATTGATGTCCCAATCAGAAATTATGGAAGTAACACGAATAGGGACGTGTTCTGGATACATTGATATCAGGGTAGCGAAAAACAAACAAAAAAAAAGTGCATTAAACATGGCTAGAACAGCACAGTCTTCGGCATTAATAGTGAATGGAAAGAGTGCATTGATATATAATCGAAAATGAACTAATCGTATTTAATCCGTCACAATTTCTGGAGATTGATGTTCCAATCAGGAAGTTAAAAAACAACAAGTCACATGAAGCAGCTAGGACAAGCAGATCTTACTAAAGATTCATTGGGAAAGGATCATTGATGCCCCAGTCAGGGTGGTGAAAAGCAAAAAGTCGCATCAGAGCAATTAGGACACCTATATATATTCCGAGTATTATTAGGACCTTTGAGGTGCCGATTTGAGAAATCAGAAAACTGAAACATATTTACCAAACACCTAAACCATATTAAGAAAGCAGGGACAGCCACACTTTGGGACCTTATTGATGGGGGGTGAGGCTTGTTGATATGTTGAGGACAGCGTCCCTTGTTGTTCCGAGTTGGCTTGTTTCTGGGTGCGTTCGAGCGGACGCTACATTGGTTCGCTCTGTTTCTTCTATGTTGGCTCCTTAACAGCGGCCTCGATGCACACGAGCACCTTGACGCCCATGCACCTGAGGAAAGCTAAGCTCATGTTCTTCTTCGCCCGCTACCCGAGCTCCGCCGTCCTCAAGATGTACTTCCCGGACATCCGGTTCAACAAGAACAACACAGCGCAGCTCGTCAAGTGGTTCTCCAACTTTAGGTGAGTCTTCCATCCTCATAAACTTGCACGCATTTCTGTCCATGGTCAAGTTAACTCCAGACTGTGGACGACTTTGCAACAGCCTGGAGTTAACTTGGTCGTCATCTAGTGTATTCATCCACGCATATGTAATTTGTTAAATTTTGAAGTTATATTCTTATTGCATGGCCAAGTTAACTCCAGAATGTGGACGACTTTGCAACAGCCTGGAGTTAACTTGGTCGTTATTTGTCATATAGTTGCCTTCTTATTCGCATTGCATGGGCCGAGTTAACTACAGATTGTTGGCAACTTTGCAACAGCCTGGAGTTAACTTGATCGTCATCTAGTGTATTGATCCATGCATATGTAATTTGTTAAATTTTGCATTGTATGTCATGCTGTGCATAATTATTTTGTGTATTATATTTTTGAGTTTGATAAAACTAGCGTTGTTGGCGAGTTGTGTATCAGACCCGGACTTTTGGTGGATCTAATCGACCACGGTACAAAATTAGAAACCCCTAGTATAGCTCCTGTCTAACAACCTATTCGGATTAAATACATCAATAACAAGAAATTCCAGAACGGTTTTGAATATTTTTTGGCTTCTACTTTATAAGCTATAATGTCTGAAACATGTCTCCTATGTGAATTAAGTCTAAAAATAACGCTAGAGAAGAACTCGAGGAGTATTTTCAGCATTCTTAGATTTCATCTTATCAGCTGTGCAAAATGTGGTGTTTTTCAGCAGAACTTCCTCATTATCTGAAATAATAAAATCTGGCGAATGAAAAGATTGTCTGAGGAAGGTCTGAGATTTATTCTGTCAGAGGAGGCTGCTCAAAACTTCGAGAAATTTCCTGTTTGCGTACTCTCTTCACATCTGCACAGGAAGTTTTTTTCAAAAAACCCGTCCACAATGAAAGCCAAAGGATCGAATGTTTTCCTTATTGACTGGCACACGTTAGAGCAAGAACACTTTTTGTTAGGAATGTAGGAATGCTTTTCAGTGGAAATATTTCCTGATATTACGTATAGGACATTGCTTTTCGATTTATCTTTTAATTTATAAACACGGAACTTTCATGACATTAACCCTATAATTATTTATTTATTTTTTTATGATAAAGACTATAAAGAGTGGCGATTCAGTCCACAATATGTCGAAAGCTACGAGAAACTGCACCAAGTGAATGAGTTTTAATATTTTAGTGCATCTTAGAACTCTTCCTAAACCTATTAACCTTCCAGCGGGCGCGCCATCACAAATTTTACGACATATCGTGCATCAAATACATAAATATATCGTGCTGTTTTACAAAAATAAAATGAAGCTTTTAATTATGCTGTCAGTATTTATTACCTGATAGTAAAGACTGTAAATAAAATTGTACTTATATTTATAAAAGAACTATGTATGTAATACGATGCACTGGGCTACAAGTATCTCTAGTAAATGTGCGCCCGCTGGAAGGTTAAAAATATTCATCCATGTGTAAATTTGTTTTAACTATTTTCATTTGAAATTTAGAGTTTCATTACAAGAATATCGCAAGTTAACTGGTACTTAAAGACTAAATGCAATATATGTACAAGGAGTGACGACATAGCGATGTTATCTGATTGACCAGTAGAATACTGAAATTCAAACCCGGAACTGAAATTCGATAATCCGAACATTCTTAAAAAAATTTTCTGAAAAGTTTTACTGAAAAATTCTGGTGGAAAAGTAATCAAATAAAGCTAATACTTAATTTCAACTCAAAAAAAAGACGTATTTGTGAAATTCTTAAGAACTAATACAGCACCTTAATTAAATGTTCAAACTCGATATCTTCTTTCACCCTCAACTTGTTTGCCTCTGCACAGCAAAGTGAATCGCTTCATTGCTCTTTCCATCCGCCTTCATTGGTATTCCTCAGAGTCAATACTCTACCGCATTTGGTACTATATTTTTATCACACATAATCTGATTCCCCGGAACTAAACAGAGTGTCAGCCCTACTAGTTCGGATTCCTCGAGGTTCTACCTGTATATCAATTACTTTTTAACCTGTACTACTTTTTTATTTAACCTTACCTAGATGGCACCATTAGATGCAATTTTTATTATTTCAATCTATTTAACCTTCCAGCGGGCGCGTTTTGAGATACTTGAATTGTGCATATATTTCTATCGATCGTTGTTTATATTCGTATTTATTTCATCAAGTTGTGTCTTTCGTTTATTATCATCTTGAGCTGTTACCAACCATACCAGGTTAGGTAGGTTATAGCCCCAAGAATGGTAGATTAAAATGAATCAAGAGCCAGATAAGATTATGTTGCGCCAAATGCTGTACACTAATAAAGCTCACAAATTCTGGATTATTTAATTGAGTGTAATGATAATCGTACTTCGCTTATCATCTGAGCTGTCACCGACTGTAACAGTCTCGGTAGGTTATAATCCCAAGAATGGTGGATTAGAATACAAGAGCCAGATAAGATTATTGCGCCAAAATGCTACAAAATACTAACAAAACTTCAAATTGGCTATTTATGTACGGATACAATTCGTGTCTTCTTTCGCTTATTATCATCTTTCTTGAGCTGTCACGACTATATAGTCTCGGTAGGTTATAATCCCAAGAATGGGGATTAGAATAGGCCAGAGCCAGATAAAGATTATGCTGCGCCAAATGCTGCAAATACTAACAAAACTTCAAATTCTGGATTATTTAATTGAGTGTAATATACACCGTGTTCCTTCGCTTATTATCATCTGAGCTGTCACCGACATACACAGGTATTAGGTAGGTTAGTCCCAAGAATGGGTAGATTAAAAATAGACCATATGTTGTGATAAGATACCATGCTGCGCCAAATGTTGCAAAATACTAATGCTTCGGGGCTCCTGGATTATTTAATTGGCGTAATGACACACCGTGTCATTATCATCTTTGAGCCGTCACCTCTAATTATAAATAGTCTCGAAGTTATAACTCAAGAATGGGTGGATTACCAGGCCAAGAGCTGATAAGATTATGCTGCGCCAAATGCCGAAAAATAATAACAAAACCAAATTCTGGATTATTTAATTGAGTGTAATGATACACCGTGTCTTTTTGCTTATTATCATCTTGCGAGCTGTCACCGACTATAACAGTCTCGGTAGGTTATAATCCCAAGAATGGGTGGATTAGAATAGGTCACTGATAAGACAGCCAAATGCTGTACATAACAAAACTTCAAATTCTGGATTATTTAATTGAGTGTAATGATACACCGTGTCTTTCGCTTATTATCATCTTGAGCTGTCACCGACTATAACAGTCTAGGTAGGTTATAATCCCAAGAATGGGTAGATTAGAATAGGCCAAGAGCCAGATAAGATTATGCTGCTCCAAATGTTACAAATACTAACAAAGCTACAAATTCTGGATTGTTTTAGACAACTAATACTATACAGACACCACCTTCTGTAGAAGATAAGATATTTAAAAAAATTTCTTGGCCTCTTACTTCTTTTTTT
>BGPR01019698.1:0-16983 GCA_013235015.1 Araneus ventricosus
CTATAATATCCCTGTAGATTGTTTTACTCTCTCGTTCTATTGCTCAATTGAATTTGTGAAGAAAAGTTAAATTACTAATAATTAAAGAAAAGTTAAGAATTAGTAACAACACGGGTTGTCTAGAGAAACAGAGATCTCGTCTTCTCATTTCATAAGGAAGGGGAAGACCTTTCCAGTTTCTCCGCCACAATCCACGTTTTAAGTGGATGTTTGAGATTTCGTCTGACCGTTAATCTGAAGTTTAATGCCCTTTTTGTTTTTTCAATTTTGAAGGATTTATTTGAAGTCTAGCAGACTTTAAATTTATTCTTATATCAAATTTCTGCCACTAATTCATAACAAACATAAATAAAAATTAAGCAAGGTTAATTTAACCTTATTATTTTTTTTCGTGTTATATTTGCGAAAATCATGTTATCTTCTAAATCTCTCTCTATATATAAAGGAAAATACCATGACTCACTCACTCATCACGAACCATGAGGCCTGGAAACTTGAACTTTGGCAGGTGGTTGCTTTTTGGGTAATAAATGCTCACTAAGAAAGGATTTTTGAAATTTTAATTAGAATTTTAATTAATTAAAAATTACCTTAAATTTAAAATTTTTTCCGCAATAACTTCGGAGCATATTGTCGAGCAAAATTCATTTTAATATCATATTAAAGTTTAAAAAAATAGCTTTCCAAAATAGCAGTGACACCATTTTATTTCCATGCGACGTTCTGCTTAATTTTAATTAAATTTTAAAATATTTCTAAACACAATTCCAAACATATCGGGGCGGAGCAACGGCGTTGCTCGCGGTGCCTCAAGGTCACAGTTCCATTTTTAGCACTAGAAAGGTGGAGAGGCTTGGTGTGACAGGTTACGATCTATAGAGAAATGCTGCCCATTCATAGTTCACACCAGTGGCGGCAAGGGGGTCAATCGCCCCTCTACTTTTTTAGGCAAAGATTAAATTTTTATTTCATTTTAGCTGCCTGAAACTAGGAATTACAAAAAAAAGCAATAGTGTTGTGGAAAACTAATTAATTTTTTAATTAAATTTTTAAATTTTATTGTCTACCCCTATACTCCCGGGTCATTAAGATGTCAATAAGGTTTTTACTGTCCCCCTTTTTCCACCCAATCTGGCACTCAATAGTTCACACGGGGCGTCCAGCATATTCGGCTTTTGCGACTATATTCAGCGTTAATCATTCTACCTATGAGTGATAGATGAATTGAGTGAGAGTTATTTGAAACGCAGTTTTTAAGTTTCATTAGCTGTGATTCATCATATAGAATTTCATCGCTGGCATTTTTAAATTACTTCCTTACATATTTTATTATCTGCGAAAATACAATGAAATATTCACCTTTTTTATCCATCTTTTCTGAGTTATCGCAGACGGAACTGCGACGGGAATGCTATAATTAATACAAAAATAAAAGGTAATGATTAAACGGGCGAACCAGCTGGCTTTTAAAATAATTGTAATTAATAAAACTGTCATCAGATCGTTTTGATGAGATGATATAAAATGAACATGGTCATCCTATTTATTTATATTGCCGACGTAGGAGTGCGAATCGTTTACACAGTTAGCCAGGGCAGCTTGTTGCCGTCCAGGGCCTTGACAAAGTGGTGCTGTCAGGGGCAGTTTCCTGCGTGATCGATGGCAGAGATCGGGCCCTCGTCGCGGCCCCTAATATTACCGGAGAATAAA
Source organism: Araneus ventricosus (assembly GCA_013235015.1). Classification (NCBI taxonomy): domain Eukaryota; kingdom Metazoa; phylum Arthropoda; class Arachnida; order Araneae; family Araneidae; genus Araneus; species Araneus ventricosus. The sequence continues at coordinate 1,711 of BGPR01019698.1, forward strand.
TCAAAACCCTCCCCCTCGAGCGGATAATGACATCTTTTTGAAAGTTCTCGGAGTGATTTTTTACCTCCCGCCTTCGAAAGGTAGGTCGGAGAAATTGCACTAAAATAAAGGGGTGTGGTCTGGAGATATGAATGGCCATAAGTGTGGTTTTTTTTCCCTCTCTTGTTTCATTTGATTTTGATACGTTACGCATTAATGTTTCATAGATTACGAGTTTTATAGATCGTTGTATTTTCTTTGATGATGAACTCTTTGAGTATTTTTTTTTCGACGATAGTCATTGGAAGGCTTATCTGTAACGCTGATCTGATTTTGGTTATCTTAACACTATTATTTCAAAACTAGAAAATCACCCGTCATGGTATGAGTGGTGCAAATTGCCTCTTCATTCGAGAGATTTCGCGTCAAATTTGACGTATTTAAATAGTTATATATGCGAGGAAAATGTTTAACATTGATTGAAAATAAATAAAATAAACATATGTTTTATGACAGGATATATATATATATATATATATATAAAATTTTATTTACATATTTCTTTATTCAAAAAACCTCTTGGTGTAAAAAAATCTAGAAAATCTAGTAGATATAATCTAGATAGATAGAAAATCTAGTTTCAAAACAAAACACTTCTCTGCTTGTCAAACGTTGCCAAAAAGTATTATCAAATTATATCATCACGATTGCAATAAATAATGAGATGTATCGTGGCGTCCAAACTATATCACGCGCAAGATATACCACTAACGTGATTTACTACTTTCTATTAAAAAACGGAAATTAATTTGAAATATATGATTAATATAATTTAAAATTTCTCGGGAACTATTGATCATAGCGATATAAATTTTATATCAAACGATAGAAAATTTTATTTCACTATTTTAGAGCTATTAAATTTCAAATTAGTACGACAATTACTTATTTAAAATTACTGAAATTTAGGTTCTGTAACAATGAAATAATGCTGTTTAACGTCTCGCAATGCTATGGCTCGAGTTTTATTGTTGGTGACGTCAGAGCGTTACCGAGAGATTTTGCTTTTATATTAGTAATGAATCGCTCTCATGATTGATTCATATTTCATTTTATAATCTGATGGTTAAGTTTCTTGGGTAATTTTTATAAGATGCTGGATTTTGACAAGTAATTCAGAATCAACAATTAGTCAAAGAAAAAACTATGTCTTGTGATAGATTAATGTCACTTTAAGTAAAATGTCGTGTTATGGTATTACTGAAGTATACTTATTTTCCATTTCAGTGTCGGATGATTCTCGCATCCAAAATGATATTTTTAATGAAAATAGTCCATTTACTTTATGAATTTGCATTTGAAATGATGCTGAATTTCTTTGCAAATAGGATTTATTTCAATATTTGCAATTTGAAAAACTATTTTCATTGAAAGGTTTTTTTATTTTATTTGTCTTAAAATAAATATTTTTAGTTGAAACCATGAAAAGTTTCTCCAACTTTCACGCTTCTATGCAGATCGATCGTTAATATTTCTTCACGAATGGAGGATTTGTAGTTTGCGGAAAATCTATAATGATCTGTATGAAAGATGTCAAACCACTAAACTATTGATAATTTTCAAAGCAATCCATGAATACAACAAGAACAATGAGTGCTAGGCGCCTATTTGGTGCATATATTCACATTTTCTAAAGTTATGCCCAAGGTATAGAAAATAGTAAAATAAATAAAGATAAAATAAAGTAAAATATTAAAATAAAATATTCATTTAAATCTTTTAAAAGTAAGATTTTCTAAAAGAGAAAATAAATTGTCATTTAGTACGGAAAGCATGCACGTGTACTTGCGACAAAAAATGTTTCTCTAATGATGTTTATAGTTTTGAATAAATTTTCGTCTTATTTTCTTTTACGCATCATAAAATGCAATTATCTTTCTGTAAAAGTGTTGATAAAAATGTGGTATATAATTCGGAGGTTGATAATATATAAAAACTTTTAGAAGATAGTAATTTCTCATGTATTTTGAAAATGTTTTGATTTTTAATGCACTGGAAATTATATATATTTTTTTCGAAAAATTGTTTTAGATTATGGTTTGAAATTCTTGCATATTATTAAAATTTGAATCTTTTATTAGTGTTTAAATATTGTGCTGCCAAACGAAAATGTATCGATATTTTCGAATAGGAAGTAATTCCCCCCTTGATTATATTAATAAAGATATTTGTTTACAATTTTTAAAATAATTTGATTCACCACATTGGATTTAATTTTGAATGGAATTTAATTTCGGACTTTTACGACTAATTTGGCATTTATTACTACTGTGAACCAATTTTCCAAATTAAAAGGAAGCATGCGATGAAAAAAATGACATTTTTTCAGGGTATAATAAAAGAAATTTCCTAGAGCAGAATCTGGCATTGATGAAAATAAAATATGCATGAAAAAAATCAATTATCGTTTGATTTTCCTTTCTTACGATTTTATTATTTTCATTATTGAAAACTGAGTTGAATTTATTTACGGCGTGCGAAGAAGCATAATTAATTTCAATAAATATAATAAATTCATTTGGGCGTAAAATTAATTCTAAGCACATCTTTAGGAGTTTTCTTCAATAGGTCTTAAAAGCTTTGATCTCAAAGCCTGATTATCATTAATGAAAATTCTCGCAGATTTGCTTACTTTATTCTTTTCCCCTGAGCGTTCTAATTTTCCGATGGCTTATTTATGTGATGGACATTGCACAAAGGAAATGATATGAAAATTCTCGAGTAATTAAAATCAATTCAGGGGTTTTAAAGCGAAGACATGGCGAATACTTTTTTTCCTCTCTCTTTTGGATTTTGTAATTATTTAGATTGATAGATTTAAATGAAGATAAATTTTCTTTGAAAATATTTAATTATACATATTTAAAATGGCATCCATTATTCTCCCTCAAAGGAATTGAATTGTTTAACTTAGAGAATATAATTCCAAGAAATGAAAGACATTTGAAGACGCTCTATTGGAATATTGGCAAATGAATATCACTTAACGCGTAGAATTCGAATTCATTACAAAATAAAGCATGATAATAAAGAATGGATTCATTACAAAATAAGCATGATAATAAAGGATGGATTCATTACAAAATAAAGCGTGATAATAAAGGATGGATTCATTACAAAATAAAGCGTGATAATAAAGGCTGGATTAATTACAAAATAAAGCGAATTTTAAAAATGTTGCTTAGATGGTATACTAAGCATGCTTATTCATTCCAAGCAATCTACAAGTTCTAAATGATAAAGTGTAATCGCTGCTAATATAAACCAATCTAATCGTGGTCAAATAGCCGACTTCTAAAACGTTAGAGATAGGCATATACGAGGCGTATCCGGAAAGTAAGTAACGTTTCGTTCTACCGCTACCGCAGCGCTAGTGTCGCAGTTCCGCGCATGCGCACACGTGTCTCTGGTTCATTGTCTGTCCACTGACGCCATTGCAGCCGGATTGTGTTGTGTTTACATGTGTTAGTGAACGTTCAAAATGATTAAGACGATTTCCGATCCCGCCGACTGTGAAGTGCGTTCTGTAATACGGTTTTTGAACGCAAAGAAAGTTAAGCCAGCTGAAATTCATCGTCAACTTGTAGAGATTTATGGTGAAAATGTAATGATTGATGGAATGGTTAGAAAGTGGGTTCGATGATTTAATGATGGACGCACCAATGTTCATGACGAAGCACGGAGTGGACGACCTTCTGTTGTCAATGATGGTTTGGTTCCAAAAGTGAATGAGAAATTCGTGAAAACAGACGGTTCACAATAAGAATGCTTTTTGATGAGTTTCCACAAATTTCAAAAACTGTTTTGCACGAGATTGTCACAAATCGCTTAAATTATCGCAAATTGTGTTCCCGTTGGGTTCCGAAAATGCTTACGGATGTCCACGAAACGAAGTGTCTTGGCAGTGCTTTGAAATTTCGTACCCGATGCAGTGAAGAGGGTAATGAATTCCTAAACAAAATTGTGACCGTTGATGAAACTTGGGTTTGTTCTTGAACTTGAAGCGTGATTTTAGAGGTAGGCGCTTTGACAGCAGTGGCTGTCTTCACTGGCGGCAACCTTCTTTGAAGAGGGTATAGACAAGTTGGTTTCTCGCTATGACAAATGTCTGAACAATGGTAGTAACTATGTAGAAAAATAGTTTACGAAATGCTCTTTCATTTAAAAATAAATTTTGTTTTGAAAAAACATTTTTTATGCGAGTTTTTCCAAAACGGTACTTACTTTCCGGACACGCCTTGTACTTTCAATTGGAAAAATGCTTTAATTGACGTAAATAATTTTATTTTATGTTGTTTGAGTCAATAAAGGTACTGTTGAAAAAAATTGCGATGTCTAAATTTTCGTACAGTTCCCCAGTGCCATTAGTCATATTTAGTAAAATATTCTTGGCGCTGTAATATTTTTAGCGAAAAAGTTCCACTCTTCTGCAGCTAAAACTGATCGAAGTATGAAGCTTTGAGAATATCAGTATTTTAGACGACTTTAGACCATTTCAATGGCCGCCTCGAAGAAGAATGGCCGTCTTCTCCGATCAGTGCGGAGCACTTACTCGATGCAGTCTTTGAAATTCAAAACTCCATCAATTTTAGTCGCAGAAGAATGGTACTCTTTTTGTTTAAAATGTTAGCAAGTCAAGAATATTTTACTAGATATGTCTAATTGGACCGGGGGACTGTATCAAAATTAAGACTTCGTACTTTTTTCAGCATTACATTTATTGACTTAAACAACATAAAATATAATTCTGTACCTCATTTAAAGCATTTTTCCAATTTGAAGTGCGCAGTACTTATCTCTAACTGTTAAAAAGTTATTTATCGGGCTACGATTAGAGTAGACACTTTGTATAATACTTGCAAGTAAGTCCAAATAATTTTGCAACGAAGAGAATCGGTGTTTGCAATCAGCTTTATAATAATGAGACTCACCAAACTGTCAAAGTCAAAATAGCTCGAGAACAATTCTCACTCGAAAGAATTTTGCTGAAGAGGAATGCTCGAACAAAAAGAATACTTTTAATCTCAGTTAGGGGATTAAAAACTAAATATAAATACTCTCCATTAATACTATAAATAAAGTCAAAAACTGAAACTCGCATCGTCATTGGATATTTGAGTGGATGTTAAAAACTACGAAATAAAAACGGAAGTTAAGTGCATGCTACGAAATAACAGCGGAAGTAAGAAGTCTACCTTTACCAAAAAAAAGCAATATTTTCTTAGCTTTAACAGTGGTAAAAACACGTAAAGGATTTGATGAAACAATATATTACTTTGAATTTTATTTTATAACAATAAAAGCGTTCTTTCAATTTGAGTTTAAAATGATTTTTCAAACGTTAATTGCAGTTAGAGAAAAAATTATACATGATTTAAATTGTTATCTTTAAAAAGATTCTGTTTTGCTCTTTGAAGTGATGTAAAAATAATTTTCATACCATAAGTATTTCAAAGTTATTGATGAAAAATGGCTAAACATAGCTTAGTTTTTGTTAATTATTTAAATAAATAAAATTCGAATTCGAATTTTAAAATAATTTTTACGACGTTAGCTCCGTTTTGTGCTAATCCATCACTGTGCAAAATTTGGTCGTCGTAAGACCAACAGTATTGTTACGAACATGGAAAGTCGCTTCCCAGCAATGTTAGTCTTATGGTCGGGAAGAGAGGTTTACAGGGGTTAGTATGGGAAGACTGGCAGCAGCCAGGACTGGACGCCTGACCTTGGCGAAAAATCGATGATTCCAGAAAATGCGACCCTTTTCTCAATATCTCTATCAGGGAAGAAAATACGCTTGAATATACGAGAAAATTCCATGTGACGTCACGGCCTGTCGGGGACAGTATATAAGTGTTGGTCTTGGATCAGGGAGGGGTGTGTATTGATCAAAGTGGAAAGACTTTGGAGTTTCGTCTGCAGTGCGAGTTAGGAAGCCGGTGAGCTAAGCGCTATTGAAAGTGCTGTTATTGTCTTTATTAGTGATTTGCTAACCGTTTTTGATGCTAAATCTCAAAGTGCTGAACTATTATTACCTGTGAATTGTTGTATGTTTACGTTGCTAATCTGTGCAAGATCTATTGTTTCCTGTTGCCTGTGCTACGTGTTTTCCTGTACATTTGTGAATAAACCTTCATCCCCCATTATCCTGCGTGTTGGACTGTTTACACCATACACCCACAGAAAGATTTTGTAACAGTATGGACGTGCATAAAGAAGCAAAAAACGAACTAACACACACACGCATACTTTCTCTTTTATAGATATAGATAATGCACAATAATAATCATGAACAATAATAAATTTGTTTAGTTTTGATTTTGTACGAGAGGCGCAATATGGTAATGAATTTTCGGAAAATTGAATGAGTGGTAGGAATTTTAGAAAAATTGACTAATTGCAAGTTTCCGTAATATAAAAAATAATGCACAATAATAATTATGAATAATAATAATTTTTCACTTTCGATTTTATACGAGAGGTACCATATGGTAATGAATTTTAGAAAAATTGACTAATTGCAAGTGTTTGTAATATAAATAATAATTATGAAATATATTACGATCCAAAAAAATGCAAAATAATAAAAATTAAAAGATTTTAAAAAGCAGGCTTATATTAGTGTGCTTAAATGTGAAAAATAATTTTTTTATATAAAAAAATCTGGTGTTCAAAGAAAAGTTCATAAAGCCATCAGGCGTTCAAATCAATGTACTAAGTAAATTAAACAACAATGAATATCAAAAGAAAGAAAATTCATTCATTAAAAATTCAAAAAAATTCATTAAAAATTAAATTTTACTGTGAATAAGAATAAAATTCCAATTAGAGTATTTATATCAGTGCCACATGCTTTTACTATTTTTGCTTTGACCTCCAAGTTTTTGATAAAAAAAATAGTTTCTACATTTCAGTACATTAATAAAAGCGAGTTTGCTTTTTAATAATCACATGTTTATTGACTGTGTCAAGACATTACCGACAAATCGACATTATGTGAAAGATTTTGTTCACCGAACTCTTTATTTATCCGCCTATTGTTACAAATCAGACATCTTTCCTGGAACTAAAAGAACTTCCTATAAGTATCTGCTCATTTCCAGGAAGATCCGTCGAGACAGATAAAATCTAATAATAACATTGTTCCGTTCTTGGAGTTTGAGCATAATCAAAAAGAAATGAATGATTATACTATCAAAGAAAAACACGATAAGCAAAAAATATTCACACTAGAGACAACTTGATTCACACCCGGGGGAGTCGATTTGTTTGCCAAACGATTCATCTCTCCACAACTCCAGAAAAATTCTAAACAAGGAGTTCCTCCAGTTCTACATTTTTTTCCTCTTTCTTCCAACCAAATAGAACATTAAATCAGACGATTCGTAGGAATCTGGAAGAGAAGAAAGATTTTTCTCTCTAAGAAAAAAGAAGCGAAATAACCCCTTCCTTTCCTTCAGAGGGGGTTCCCGGGGCACCATCTTCGGAATTATTCATTTCACGCGCAGGGTAGGGTGCTGACTCCAGCCACTTTGTCACTGTCACCGTCCGAACCGAGACCTCCTGTTGGAATCGGACAAATTATTCCGCTCCGGTTTCTTATTACGACGACCGGATATAAGAGAAGTCTTTCTCTCGCCTTCCGAATTGCATAGAATCTTCTTCGGTTTCTTTATTCCACTCTCTCTTTCTCCTTTTTCTTCTTCTGTCTTGGGGTCTTTTCTTTGGACCTCGCTGTGTGAATGTGTCTGCTGCTGGGATGGGAGATTGTTTCATTCCTTGAATATCAAGCAGTATGGGAGAAAAATCTGGCATTTGTCTGTGATGTGGGACGGGGCAAGGAAATCTAGTTAAATGCTTCATGGAGGTTAGGGTTCTTTTGTTCTGGTGGAGAAGTTGCTTTCGAATAAGGTTTCACTATCGGAAGTAGTTTAGAAATTTAAATTTTTGAATGAGGGATTTTCTGATTTCTTTGAAAAGAAGTGACTCAAATGGTTGATTTTATTTTGCAATTCTTTTAATGCCTGGGATAGTTTTTTGATATTTTACAGCGGCAACACTAAGCAACCAATCTCTTCTTTACAATATTATTTCTTTGTAAATTAATCCAATCTACTATCTCAATTTGCAATTATTGCACTCTGATGTCAATCTACAGTTACTTTAATTTCCAAATAAATTTCATTTACTTTATTATAAAATCAGTAAAGCCGTGCGAAACGTTCCCACGTTCAATCTACTTTCTGCCTCCCAAAAAATGGTTCAGCCATTTTTGTTGGATTGTTAAAATTAAATTCTTAGCTTGAGGTGGCCAAAGTGAGGTTAAGCTACATGTTTTTTGTAGGTTATCTTTATGGAACAGAAAAAAGAAAGAAAGACGAAATGTTTTATACAAATATTATTGATGATTATTGCCATGATAATCAATGAATTTATTCCGTTTTCAAGGCTGTGAAATTATAAAGATTTAATAATATTTTCACGCAAAGACTTTTTATACAATTCGGATGAAATTCAGCGGATCTAAAGAGAAAAACAATTGTAAATACCAAGTGAAAATATCTTTTCAAAAATCATGTTCTCGTAGTTTTATATTTGCTAAAATTCATCATAAAAATCATTAATAAACGCATTTTAGTACCTTTTCTGAATTATAACTACTTATAACTCTCTCGTAATATATTATTATTATAATTCTCTCATAATATAAAAATATCTTTTCATTTATAACTTTTTAAACTTTTATAACTTTTTATATTTCACTTTTATTTAACTTGATTTATTTCTTGTTTGTAAAGATGGAATTTTGTAACCCATTTTTTATTCACTTTCTTATGTGCTGGAATTCAGAAATTTTGTGCACTTACATATTCTTGATGACAGTACACTATTTTAATATTTTCAGAACAGAATCATCAATTAACCAATGAATTTAGTTAATTTTTGGTTTTATACCAGTGGCGCCATCTGGTAGTAAATTTTAAATCTCAAAGTTCCGTAATATTTATAATAATGAATTGTAAATTAAAAATTAAAGCAAGAATTAGTCAAAAAAATAATTTACTTATTATTACACTAATAAAAGTTCGTTTCTAAACTGCTTTATTAATTTTTAAAAATCTTAACAGATGTTTTGCGTAGAGATAATTCTATTAAAAATTCGATTCAGAATTAGATATTATTCCTAGATTGTTATTTTAAATTCCCTTTAACAAAGCAAAAAGTAGTAGAGAATTACGCAGGCATTTCTGCTAGAGAATATGGTGAAAGAATTATTCATCAATTTTTCCCTTTGAGCGAAATGTATTTCGAGCATTCCATCCCCAGAATTCCCCACTTCTGCGAGAGAGAGTTCGCAATTTTTAGACGTATTAAAATTTATTAGCTACCCATTCTAATACTCCCTTCCGCATGAATGAATGCAACAAATTATTAATATTTCAATATTCTAGTGAAGTACCCCCGAGTAGCTTCGCAAACAGCTGAAATTCTGAGTGAAGTCGACGTCCCCGTTTTCAAGTACGCCATTCGTATATTTTACCCTAAATACGAGCTCATCCGTTTCCCTTATGGATGCTGCCATGGGCAGTTAGGGTTCTCATGAGAATTCCGCATATTTAATAACCGCTATTAATTAAGCTACTTCGTTCGCTTCGGGAAACTTCTAGGTAACTCTCGGTAAACCTGAAAGCACTTTTGTGTGAGTCGTTTTTGTTGCCTATTGCGTTTTAAATATGTATTGTTTTGTTCAGTGGAGAATCCAGGGAGGGGTGTGCTATGGAGCTGCAGACCCCAGAGCTGAACCAGAATTTTTGATTTTATTTAAAACCACTACAACTGTTTGTTCTTTATCCCCCTTAAAAGAAAACGTGACATCATTTCTTCCTGGCTCGACAGGCTCGAAAATTTTTCCACTTTTGTAGTCATTCCACTCGTACGCGGTTGAAAACATTTTTTGGCTAGTTAATTTCATTGTGTTTTTCATTAAATTATCGAAAGTATTGTGGTGTTCTTTACGATCCCTTCCTCCCGTTGGTATGGCTCGGAAGTTTGGAGAGGGGGAGCCAGCTCAGGTGTCGTCCTCGTCATCTGACCGAGGTTCAAAATTACGAGGTCCGTCCCTAAGTAGCTCTCGTGTTGCTTCAAAACGGGACGTTAATATAGCCTAACCTAGCCTAGCCTTTACGATTCCTAGTGCCAGGTGAGTAATGTCTGTAAAATTAAAGTGTTTTGGTTTACATAAGCCATGAGGCTTGACTTTCGTCACGACACGATGCAAAATTTTTATGATCTCAGCCTCCCCCAGACCCAAATCCTGGATTATCCACTGGTTTTGTTCTATGATTTCCATTTTCCTTTCAGGTTTTCTATAATCTAAAACAATGCACAATGCCTTTCAGTTTGATTGTATTTGCTTAGAAAGTTCCACGGCGAATGGGAAGGCATAAATCTATATTCTGTGCAAATGAAATGGTTAAATCCACAGTAATGCGGAGATAATTAATTTAACTATGACACAAATCTTGTCTGTAATGCTGATCTTGATTTGGCACTAATGCACAAAAAATCTTATTCGTCTTTTCTAAACTAATACTGAAACAGTGAAACCTTGGAAATAACACACAACCCGAGGGGGATAAATTAACCCAAATGCTGGAAGTGAAAGCCTAGCTTGACTTTTTTTACTTTGGTTGCAGCAATGCCTTTAACTTTGTTGGCATCTATCTCACATCCAAGTCTGAGAGCCTTTCAGCAAAGCTTTAATCATTCTAGGAAGGAAAATGTGTTCTTCTGTAGGACAATACATGCCTGCCCCTGTAAGCTGGCCTATTGATTCCTGTTTGGCTGGCCTAGGTAATTTTTACAGGCATTCCCGTAGTAGATAACGAAGTTTAAGCTAATCCCTCACCTCTGGCTTTGAGCGAGGCAGCGGTGACCTAATGGTAAGGTCTCGGCTTCGGGGCCGGAGGGTTGCAGGTTCGAATCCCGATTCCACTGAAGATCCGCTTTATATGGGGCTAACGCAGGATAAATCATATGTTGTGGCCAACCGCCTTCCCGTCGGTGTGGTACGGAAAATAGTAGAGGGTGTGTTAGCTCAGGTATCGTTCTCGTCATCTGAATTGCGGTTCCGAATTACGAGATTCATTCCAAAATAGCCATCGAGTTGCTTCTAAACGGAGCTTTAATATAACTAAACTAACTGGCTTTCTGTATCATGTTGTGATTTGAATTCCCAAAATATTTCACGTGGATAATCTTTTTTCTAATTTTATTAACATAATGTTTAATGGCATTCTATGTTAATTGTTAAACACCAGATTCATTGCAGATAAACAGTATGATGACTTTTAGTGATTTGTGAAGCTTCGAAAGAAAACTACCAACAATTTTTTAAAAAAAATTGTTAAAGTTTTTAAAGAAAGATCCCATTATTTTATTAGTTCTTTTAACTGAAAAGTTCAATATCTCGTATTATTTTTTTCATTCGCTTGTGTATGGCTTTATCTCTATTTTTCCTTACGCCTTTTCAAATCATCGCCAAAGCTCTAAAGAACAAGAAAATATCTAACCTAGCAGTAAATTAAATAATTTTTTTCTTTTTAGTTATAATTATATTTCTAGATCTAAATTCAACTTAATTTTGATAGGGAGGTGCTGGATTCCAGGAATCAAGCTGGGCTTTGTAGTGTTTGCCGCCTTTTTTATTTCTTTGTGTCTCAAATTTTTTTCATACGTGTCCTGTACTTTTAGACGGTAGCCTGCCTTAAGAGGGTGATCGGCTACCTTCAGTATCATATTTAGCGCAACAGATCTATTATTATACGATGGCACTTCGCTAATTCGCAGCCTTAAGAGGGTGATTGGCTACCTTCAGTATCATATTTAGCACAACAGATCTATTATTATAAGGTGGAATTTCGCTAATTCGCAGCCTGAAGAGAGTCACTAGCTACCTTCAGTATCATATTTAGCATAACAGATTTATTATTATACGGTGAGACTTCGCTAATTCGCGGCTGACGGGAAAACAATAAAAAAAATTGGCAAAAAAAGATCTAAGATGAGTACAGCAAGAGGAGACGATAAATTTGATACTAAAATTGACAAGAAAGTTTGGACAGTTTTACTAAATAATACATAATTAATTAATAAACAGTAAAAATATTATTAAATAAAATAATAATTATAATTAAAAGTAATATCAATAAATAAGTCATTTTAATAATGAGTATACTACACTTTGAATACTGACCGTTTCAAAATGCCAAGACTAGTACACATGGATGATTTTACTCCGGAAAGAGGTGACAGGCAATGAGTAAGATGACTGCATTTCCGTAGTTCTTTGTTAAGTCACACTAAGTACTAGCGTACTTAGTAAAATGTAAACATCTCGCCCTCCATTTTTCACTTCACCCCTATTTTGGAGAAATCAACTCCGCCTTGCCAAAATCGCTGAGGGTTTCGTAATATGAGAATAATCAGTACAATTATTCTACAATGAAACTGCAAAATAAACAGTACAATTCTCAGTAACGTGTTCAAATATTTTTTTTAAAAAGTGAGGGAAATTTATTACTTTTTTGATTGAATATATTTGAATTGATTGCCTGGCATTACATACATAAATTGAATAAAATTATTCGCTTACCATCTGTGAAAACATGAGTTACTGACGTATTTAACTAACGAAAACAATTCAGAAGTACAATTAAATTTTTGCAGTTTTTAGATTTGAACTTCGAAGTAACCAAAATAGATTCAAATTATAGACGATATTTTAACATTATATTAATGGACGAGTATTTTTTTGGTTTGTTTTGAATTCAGAGATCGTTTTCCGGTAAAGTTCCGATTTAAGCAATTGCCAAATCCTTTTAGATACTTATCAAGCGCCAAATTCGAACCAGTTCTTTGTTTGGAACACAAAGCGTTGGATTCTCTGTTCTTTGAGTTCGTATAATTCTTTTTCATTAAAACGGCTCTTAATACAGCTAAATTCCAAATGGAACGATTGTAATTAGCTAAATCGTTTGGTTAAAAATTTAATCGCCAAACAAGTCTTGAAGTCCCCAAAAAGAGTGATAAAGAACAATTATGACAGCCTTCCCACAAAATTAGGCTTTTATTTCAAGCCAACATTGAGAACTACAGCAATAGGAATACCAGATTTAATATTTTCGAATTACTCTTCAGCCATAACATTAAAAACTACTTTAAACATTAATTAACATATTCAAACAGAGTGTTGAAAGTTTGAAGATTCCAATTGTTGATGCATTACACTAGAAGTTTCTCGGTATAATAGCGGAAGTTCTACCTATTACTCCAAATAAAAAAAAACAGAAAACTCGTCCCTAAGAAATTCAAGGGGACCAGAGAAAAAAATTCAAAATACCGACATATTCGAATTAAAAACCGTTGTAATTAGCCAAGTTCCATTGTATAATTATTTCTTTTAACAAAAAATAACGAGATTTAAGCTGTCTGAAAAAAGAATCCCTCTTCATTAAATGTGCCAGAATCCCGAAAAATTGCAAGATCTAGTGTCTATAAAACTCTAAAATCAAATTTCCACTCATAGGGGATGTCCAATTTTCCTGGAAAAACCATTTCAGCTGTTAGAAAAGGCTATTCGATCCTTTCTCTTTTTTCTGTTTACTACTTGCAAATCCGATGCTTTTTTTACTGCCTTAGAACTTCATTTACGTCGTAAGCTACTATTCGATGAGTAAAAAAAGAAAGCAAAAAACGCCTAAAACGACTCCGGCAGCTGCGGGTGCCAAAAAGCAATAAAAAACACTTCAACTTTGATTACTTCCGAGACAACCGGAAAAAAGTTCGACTGACACAGTCGTCATGGCAACTTCGAGCGTTGCAATCAAACGAACTTTTTTTTTCTCCGTCTCGGTCACAGTGAGGAAAATGTTCGACGTGAAACGAAGTGGATAATTGGAACAAGGAAGATTTTGATGGACACGTGCGAGTTAAAAATTATCGAACTGTTCAAATCTATCTGATTCGGAAGAATTCAATTTCAGATTTTCTAGAAATATTTTTCTGTATAGTTACTTAGTAGAATCTCTATAAGCCAAGCATTACTTAACTGCTGGAAGCTCGCTTTGTAGTATAGTTTACTATTCTAGTCACTGCTGCTTGAAAATTCTTTTTCCAGAATATTGGCTGGTTTGATTTTTTGATTTCATTTATTACCTTCCTTTACTTACTTTCATATTAGTGAAGATGGAATTTGTAGTCGAATTTTCATTCACTTCCTTGTGTGCTAGAGCTTTGAAATGTTGTACACTTGTGTGTTTTAGATGACAAAGCGTTATTTAATAATTTCAGAACTTAAATTTTGATTCAGTATTTATGACGCCGACTTATAATGAATTCGAGAAAAGATTTGCTTCTAAGATTCCATATGCATAAAAATGAATTATAAATTGTAGGCTAAAAATTAAAAAAATATGTAAAACAAAAAAATCTACTTAATTGTACAATAAATAAAAGTATTTTTAAAAAGCTGTTTTCTGTTAAATTTTTTTATCCGAGTTATAAGTGACATCTTAGATTGAAAGAAGATTACTCCCAATTTGTTTTTATAATCTACTTACTAAAAATTTATCCATTTAAACGAAGCAAAACCAAGATCAATCTTAAGTTAACTAAGAGATAGTTTCATTAATGAGCAATCTAACCAAATGAATAAGAATCCTAGTTTATTGAAGCCGAACTCTCTTGAGCATGGAAACGAAAAATGCTTATTTATCAATAATGGCTTGATAATTTCCCGTAATTGCCCATTTATGACTAGCAGCCTCAACATGATTGCTTAACTCTTCGTATTTATGGAGAACCAAAAAGTGTTTGTCTTACGATATTGTCTGAAAACTCGAGCGGTCCGAATATTTCCACCAACATTATCCCAGTTAGCATAATATACCTTCACCACTAGCGGAACCGATAATTTTCACTTTATTTCTTCCCACTGAAAAGGAGGTAATTGGCTCTCCTGCTGGCAAAAGAGGGCTTTAAAACATTAATCGTGATCTATTGAAGTAATTTGCAGACGTGATTATAACCTCTGACTTGGAACTCTCTCCGTGCACTTAAGATGCTTCCGATGATATTCGGAATTTACGACCATCATTTCGTCGGAAATGGGCCTGGTATAAGAAAATATTTGAAAGTTTTTGAAAGTCGGGCGTAGTTTTCCATGGACCCCTG
>BGPR01019698.1:16993-28853 GCA_013235015.1 Araneus ventricosus
CTTTAATTATATTATTTACATTATTATTAACAAGTTACATATTGTTACAATTTTACGGCCAAACGATATATTTTTAAATATATTTCTTTTATGGCCAAACGATTTTTTTATCTAATTAATTTCTTTTCTTAATATATTTTAATAATTCTATATATATATATAAAGATTTATATATATATATATATATTATTCGTTACAAATATTACAAATGTTCATGGGTGGGTATTTCGCAAATTTCTAACCACTATACAATTCAATATAACTATTCAAAGGTATAAGTTTAAAAATTAACAATTTGTGTACAACCCATCATCTTTTAGCTTCTCTTTTTATAGGAGCTAAAATTCTGCTCGTTGTAATACCGATATATTCTGAACACTAATGATATTGAACTGAATTTTTTATGTAAGTTGCCCTATATATCTGGCTTTAAAGTTGTGACAGAAAAATTACGCTATGTTTCGCACATGCGCAGTAAAACATTATTCACTAAAAATGCTCATATTTCCTGTAATATTTAAAATGTGTTTTCTAAATTTTTCAAAATGCTTCTCTACCATATTATCATTGTCTCTGTAAGTTTCGTAAATTATAACAGAAAACTGCATTTTATAAGCAAAAAACGGAGTTAAAATTTGGGATTTTTTAAGAAAACCTTTATATCTTCCCAAATATTTGTGCTGAGTTTACGAAAAATCCTGTAAATATTATGCATATATTAAACATAACCATTTCTGAAAGTTTCATCTTGTTATCTGTATTTTGTGAAGCTGGGTGGACCAAAAAAGTTTTTGTCTTCATCAGTTTGTAGACGGTCCCCTAACTACCCTCAAGACCGAATCTTCGATGTAAAATGTGAGTTACAGTCTGTTCTTCACATGGTCGAAGTTTAAGAGAAGTCAGTTAATCCTTTCCGGAGAAATTCTAAAAAATGTGAAAATCTCAAAGTGTCCAGATACTTTTGGCCATATAGTGCACTAAGTTACCCTTCCCACAAGTGCTGGATATGGACGCCCTTCGTTACTTTAAAAATGTCACATTGGTAAACCAAATGTTGGGTTCACACAACTGACAGCATTGGTAAAATACACATCGCTGTATTTATATTTTTGCTTTAAGAATTGCGAACCTGGCATTTTCCATTCAAGTTTAGTTACGATATATCCGTTTTATAAATAGATGTTTATTTTCAGTTTTGTAAAAGCGTAGTTGTACCTTGATTAAAACTACTTTCTGTTGAGTCAGGGACTCAGAAGTATGTTGGTTTAACTCTTTTGAATCAACGTCTTGAACAATTTTACTTTTTTAAAAAGGTTAAACATTAATTAAATTTAGCAGAGATTTCGGTGAAATCTTGGTTTGCTCCAACACCAACTCTTGATCAAAGGGAAAAGAAATATTCCAAAATGTATATTCCATTCACTTTTTTATATGCCATATTTGGAAAGTATACGAGAAAGTCAAGGGGGGCACACTCCCATTGGTTAAATAAGCAATTTATATACTAAATAAAGCTATCGGATATTTGATCCCTTATCACGTAAATAATATCTACATAAGATAGCTTTTATTTCGCTCATCTAAAGTACTCATCACATACTTCTTTCCTCACTCGACCACTACGCTGTAGGTATTTCATTTATCTCTTTATTAAATCTTTTTGCAAATATTATGCTTGAAGAGCGGTATGAACTCTCTGTTATCAATACCTTGAGTAAATATCGGCTTTATAACGGAGAGAACGGATATTTAATATGTGTTGGAGTGCCTCTTCCACTAAGTGATAATAGGGGCATTATAGCTGCCATGTTCCCCGATGAAGTGACTGGATATATATGGAAGATCCGTGTTTTGTTTTTCCAATGAAATGGTTATGGTAAATATTGCTATGGTAGATTTCGTTGCGAATGATTGCTTCGCGCCGAAACTTGGGTTTTCTACATATAATATCTCATTTATAAGGTTACTTGAGGGAATAGCGCCGTGATAATGTTTGATTTCCCATTATATACTGTCTTTAATACTGACTCGATGAGTTTTGTGCAATAACGCAATAAATTATGATATTTTTGAAGCTTCTAGGAATTCCTATAAGCTCTGCTAAAGGATTGTGAAACTTTTTTACTTTATTGTGTATGTAATAAACGTAATGTATACGTAACGTGAAGTATATAAACAGAAAGCACACTATAAGTAATAGACAAAAACTTCGACCCAGAAATTTTGCTGAATTTTTACGTTTTTTAACTATCTCCGAAAAAACTTTTTTGGAATTATGTTCGTTTTCCAGTCTGAGAACACCTTTACTCTAAAATGGAACAAGCTATACGAATGAAATTTGGTATGTGGCTTTTCGACCCCAAAATTGTAGATTTCTGCTAAGCGTTTTATGAAATCCATCGAAGGAAAGTCTGTATGTGTGTGTGTGAACACGATAACTCAAAAATGCAGAGAGATAACTCAAATCTCTTTGCCATCTTTTTGAGTTATCTCACGATAGCTCAAAAATGCAGAGATAACTCAAATCTCTTTGCCATTTCTTTGAATTATCTCACGATAGTTCAAAAATGCAGAGAGATAACTGAAAACGTCTTTACACCATAATTGAAGATTCACATCAAATTTTAGAAACAGTCGGAAGAACTAAGAGAAAAAGTCTAAAAATGCTTACTCGAATTTTTTCACTACAGTAGAGCCCCGGGAATCCGAAATTCCGGGTATCCGAGCATCTTTTTTTAATTTTCTGAAAAGTTTTAACTGAAAAATGAGGGAAAAATAACAATTACGAATCAGAAACAAAGCTAATGTTTATTCCTAACTTAAAATAAGTATTTGAAGGTGTCTCTAAGAATGGATACAAAACCTTAACCCCTTTACGTTCATTGGTTTCGCAGTGTAACCACACATTGAGCATTGTTTTACTGCGCATGGGCGAAACGTAGCGTCATTTTTCTTTCATAACTTAAGAGCCAGATATATAGGCCAGCTTTTATAAAAATTCCAGTCAATACCAGTTAAAATACCAGTTAGTATAGCAGTGGATACCACTTTTGGACGATTTCACATCATCAGGCAGGGGTATCAGGCAATGAGTCATATGAGCGCATTTCCGAAGTTCTTTGTTAGATCACGCCCAGTAAAATGTAAGCGTCACCCTTCTGTTCTTCACTTTCCCCCTATTTTGATGAAAATAACTCCGCATGCGCAAAAGCGCGGAAGGTTTCCGAATCCATCCGTTTCTATACAATATTCCCGAAGATATCGGCATTGCACGAGCAATATTGCTTTCGATCTCTAAGAGAAACAAAATGATGAGGGTTCTGGCACAAATTAATATATTTTTTAAATTGAATCTTCGAAAGTAATATTGAATTTTATGAAGGTTGAATATCCTGAATACTCGCATATTAAATACATAATTTGAATTGCATTTCGATGTTAATTTATTCGTAGGAAAAATACCCGTTACCGCTCATTGGTTTCACTGTGAAACCACACATTTCTTGAAAATAAAAAATGCTAAATTATTTTCTTTTACATATTTATGATCAGCCACATGTCTAATATTCATTAAAATAAATTCAGTAATTTTAAAAAGGAAACATGTAGTGAATTTGATAGGATTAATTACTAGAGACAAACTCAGATATCTTCTTTTTACCCTCAACTTGTTTGCCACTGTACCGTGCGATTCGCCGCTAGCTATTTCCGTACACCTTTACAGAGCACCCAGAGTCGATACTCTACTGCATTTGGTATATGAAGAGTATTTTACCGGATTTACCGGATAATCTAAATTCTCCGGAATCCGAACAAAGATAAGCCCCAATTAGTTCGGATTCTCGGGGTTGTACTGTATATGACGAAACTAAACGTAAAACACGACATGATGTGCAAGTGTACGAAAACATCTAAGAGAAAACACTTCCGCTGGTTTATTGTGTGTTAATCCTATTTCATCAGCTGCGTTTATAACATATGCCTTCTGTAATAACTGGGGTTGCTTTGCCAAATATGTGGCTTTATTTTCTGTCTGAGCAATTCTTCGTAAAAATAGTGCAAAGAATATGGCTGCATTGTACTGACAGCTTTTACAGCATTTGAGAATTAAAAAAAGCATAAATTCGGAACCATCAGATCATTTTTAAAAGCATAAATGCTTCTGAAACTTCGAAATGTGAGAAATATTCAAAGGTGGTTTGGTAGAGACTAGTAAAACGCATACTCATGACGGTGTCATAAATGCTCTTCACAAGTATCCGATTAATGCAAAGCCATTTCTGACCACTGAACATCTTTCTTTGACACTTTTTTCTGCACTAATATATTTGGATTTTTAATTTTATTGCAACATAGCTGCGGTGGTCCAGTGGCATTGAGACAGTTTTAAAACCGGATGGTCGCGGCTTCAAGACCGAGTTCTTTCAAAGATTTGCCCTGAACGTGGAAATAGTGCACGGAAAAGCCTTTAAAGTTGACATCCTTTCCTTAATGTGAAAGTTTGGAGTCGTAGTCGACACATGACCACGGTTCAATGCTTACGAATCCGTCGCTCGTGTGGCTTCACAAGGATATGTTAAGCTGATATAAACTTTACCTCATAATTTGCTATTAAACATTTGAGTATTTTAGTGTTAGTGGGTTTTTAGCTTTCGTTTAGATGACTGTTAGAATGCCTTTCTTAATTTATAAGCTTTTGAATGAAAAATTTACGAAACGTATGGCGATAAGTCGAAATAATTTAAGCAATTTTTATCTGAAAATAATTTTTATCCTTTGGGACATTCTTCATGAAGGCGAAATGCTGATGAATGCTTCAGTAATCTTTCATTTAGATGACAGTTAGAATGTCTATCTTAATTTACAAGCTTTTTATTACGCTTGGAATGAAACATTTACGAAACATATAGAGTTGAAATAAATAATTTAAGAAATTTATATCTGAAAATAAATTTTATCCTTTGGAACATCCTTTGTGAAGCCGAAATGTTGCTGAATGTTTCAGTAAAAGCAAATTAGTCAGACCATCACTTCAGTTTCTGTTCCAACGTACCATCAGTTCATTCCAACCATCCTTCAAAATTTGAAAAGCAAAGTTTCTCCCAATTAATTCAGAATTACTATTCCGGCGTAAGCTTTAAAATTCGAGTCCTGGCCAGGTCTTTTAATTCGATTATCTCCCGCAAAGGATTTCATCTATCTAAAAATTAAGTTTCATACGTGACCCGAGGAATCTTTTGTTCTACGATCTCGAAAACTCTGATTAACTGAACCTATGCTATTCAATTAAATAGATTGCGGCGAGCAAGTATTTTAGTGAGGGACACGTTCTTTTCAGATTCTAATTGATTCAAGAAAGCAAACCAATCTATTCGTGGACCGGCGGTTTGATAATTATCTTTCTATTGCCTAGTGATTCCCCGTGCTTTTTTCTCCCTTTTGTATGCGTGGAGGTCCAAAATTAAATCTTTATCCTTCAAAAAAATGTTCTTGTGTTTAATTGGATCCTTTCTTTCAGTTATTCTCTGGTTCCTTTTTTTCTTTGGTTGCTGTTGAATTTCTTTCATTCGGTAGGAGCACCCCTCTCCCCCTAAACTTTTTCTAAAGTGTTTATTTGCTATCAAATGGAAAATCTTCCTCTAAAACCAGAAGAAATCCGGCATTTCAGTAGTCTTCAGAAAAAAGCTTGAAATTTCCATCTAATGCTTTTTCTGTGCGATCTTGATCTGGGATAATCCTGCAATTCAGACCTCCTCCCCGTTCTTGGATATTTTTTTCACCGATTCCTTTTCAAGCCCCATTTCTCCGTTTCAGTTTTATATAGTTTTTCTTTACCGAGAAATGGCAACTGTCTTTTCCTTGCC
Source organism: Araneus ventricosus (assembly GCA_013235015.1). NCBI lineage: Eukaryota > Metazoa > Arthropoda > Arachnida > Araneae > Araneidae > Araneus > Araneus ventricosus. The sequence goes on from BGPR01019698.1 coordinate 22,858, forward strand.
GTCGTGCATCGCCAAGCAATACGTCACTTTAAGCGATTTTATTTTGTCCTCCTTTTCCATTCGCCTTTTCAGAAAAATCTCGTCTGTTCTTCACCATTATACTTTATCTCTTTTATACCAAAGTCTATCAATCTTCCTCTTTGATTCCGATTCAGAATACGCAGTTTGTTATCGTTATCGTAATCGTGTTCTTCTCGGAATGGATTGCGACAGTAAGAATGTGTCATCCAAGTAGATTTACAGTAAAAGTCCTCGATGTCATTTTAACTAAATTTCTGTATTCAACACAATTCAGGGAAGTCATAAATTTAAAAGTAGCATGATATATATGACAAAAGTAGCATGATATATATAACTAAAGTAGCATGATATATATATATAACAAAGCTTGAGAGATCTAGATTATATGGCTCCTTCTGAAATTTTTTCTACTTTGAGATGTGCTACAGAGTTATCTTTGCTCTGCTATTTTAAACCTACGATTAAACTTACGATCATTTCCTCGCTCACCAGTGGTGGCGAACCTATCCCGCGATACGTGTCTAGATCTGATCCCATGAAGGCTTTTTTCAATGACCACACGTTTGACTTTTATATAACTTACAGTTATTATGCCGGTGTTTCTCAGTTAAAACACTGATGTCTAATATTTTTTAATGAAAACTATTTTGTAAAGAGTTATAAATACAAAAGAACGTCTGAAACGTTTTTACTTCAAATTTCGTTCATAAATAGAGAAGTATAAGAAGGATTTTGACGTAGGTTTTGGGTCATTTAATTAAATAGTTAAATTTTCATTAATGAAAACCGTCAAAATAAACCAGATCAATAGTTATTCTCGATATAAATTATGAATCGTCTGCTTTTACACTTTTCTTTAGTGTTCTTTCAGGATTTTGTTTATAAGTTCTAACAACAGCTCTTCATACGTACTGTTGTTTTTAACAACAAAAAATACATGCTAAAAATTGTGAATTTTATACGCAATTAATTTTTTTTAAATTACTAAAATGATAGCAACAATTTTGAACGCAAATGAAATTTGAGTCACTGAAAACCTATTTTTGAAACTTAAATATAGTATAAAAATATTTATTGTAACATAACACTTCCGGAATATAGCACAAAAAACGCAAAGTCTTGCTTAATTTTAATTTAAAAAAATTTAATTAACTCTTGGGCTTTTAAAGTTGAAGTAATCTTTCACTTCTTTTAAAAATATTTACAGAAATAAAAAGGAATTTGTTCAAAGTCTCACCGTTGCTTAGCAACGAAGTATAATTAGATTTGCTTTATTTAAGAATCGTCTGCTGTAATAATTTATTTATTAAATTTTGAAAAATTAATAAAAGTTGAAGGAAACATTTCACAGATATAAAATTGGTATCATTGAGAAGGTAAAAGTTTGAACTTTAAGATGGTATAAATATAATTTTTGGGGATAATTTGCTCCGAAGTTAATACGGGAAAATGGTTTCCGTTAATTTCGAATTAACTGACTGTTTAATTAACTTTCGGACTTCGAAAAGTTGACAATAATCTTCCTCTTGTCTTAAATAATAAGTGTGTAAAGTTTGGTTGAAATTGCTGTAGTAGTTTGGGAGGAGATGTGGAACATACACACATAGTACATACCCACAATGACTTTTATTTATATTAAGATTTTTTAAATCATAAAAGAGAGAAAAGACGATCGGAAATATTAAAAAAATAAAGCATAAATATTTAATGTCGAATTCATAAAAAAAAATTCCAAGTGGACGTTTGGCTAACTGATTTTGTATTGTATCGCCGCACATGTGTATGACTCATGACAGTCGGTCAAAAACTTGACGCGCATGTTCGATGCATCTTTTAATGGGGATGCACCAGCTCGCAGTGTTGAACTAATCGGCAGCTTTGGCGTACGGATCTAGAAGCGTTTAATAATTCAAAATTAGACCGCGGTGGGCCAGTGGTAAGGTCTCGACTTTGGGACTGGAGGGTTCGATGTTCGAAAACCGATTCCACTGAAGATCCGCCGCGTATGGGGCCTGTTTATTTATTTAAAGAAAAGCACACACTACAGAGAAAACTCCATTTACAGAGTTCTATAAAAACAAAAGCCACAACGAGTAAATAAAAAATTGCACTAGAGAACAAAAAGTTGAACTCAGAGAATACACAAAATCATAAAACTTTTGTAAACGTATACATAATTAAAAACGAAAACACATAATCACAAAACACACCATGATACTAAAAGTCGTTTTAAAAAAATTAAAAGACCATTTCCAAAAGGCAAGGGTTAAAAAGTCAAAACACGCAAGTACCGAATCTTCTAAAAGCACATCAGGAGTTTTAAAGATTAAAAATGTAAATACACACTTGAGACAAAAATAAATTGCAACATTTAAGATAAAAATAAATTGTAACACTTAAGATAAAAATAAATTGCAACACTGCGCCAAAAACAGAGTACAAAAATCAAAACCTATAAAAAACATTTTAAAAAAAATGGTCGATTACATAAGAATACCGAAAATCAAAACGCATAAGAATCTAAAATGTTGCAAAAAGGCAAAATAAAACACATCATGCATTTAAAAGATGCAAACATTTCGATTTAAAAGCACAAGGAGACATATTAAAAATGTCAAGTTAATCAGAGAACTTGTTAGAAATTTTATAAAACCCATATAACGAGAACCTGTTAATATAATTAAATTTTGAATATAAATTTGGAAAGGAACTTTGGTTTCTTAAAAATCCGGCGGGCACAGCGAAATCTATAGAGCCCATTATATTATTACAATCAATTGAACCATTAATAACTTTGTAAAAGAAAGGAACGCAAGAAACATCTCGTCTGGAGCATAAACTAGGCATATTAAAAATATTAATAACCGCGCAGGAACGCTTGTTCATGCTAAATCATACAGCATACCAACGTCTTCTGTGGGTGTGGCTTAAAGTTGGGAAGCATAGCCTCAGGTGTCCCGATCATCTGTCCATCGTTCAAAAATTACGACGTCCTATCCAAAGCCCTCATGTTGTTTTCAAATGGGATCTAATTCTAACTAAACTAATTCAACATCATAAGTATTTTTTACGTTTAAATTTTGAATAACGGAGAAGAGTCTCACATTCTTTTAGATGTTTTGAAGTGAGACAGGAAAAAAGTTCAACCATCAAGTTTTCTTTAATAAAATTTTCGGTGTTTCGAATTATTAGGACTCTTTTTTCACACCCCTCCCCTATTTCTCGGTGGACGCCACTACAGTGACCCACGGGTTAGGGAATAATGAACAAAATTTGTCTACTTCTCTAAGGTTCTCATCACTGGTTAGAGGTTAGTGCAGCATCGCTGAGGAGACAAGAATTCGATCTGAAGCTTGGTTCTATCGTTTGGCCCTTAACTAGCGTTATCGTTTGGTTATACACTAGCCAGCGTTTTCAAAACCGGGGTCGATGTGCACTGTAACAGAATTTCTCCCTGCAGTTGGGCTGGTTGAGAGTTTTCCTTTAGACAGATGAACTCAACTGTGAGATTTGGCAGTGATCTTCCAACCTTCTCTCAGGGAGGGCTGGACCTCTCCCCTCACCCTTTTAGCCAAAATTTGTTACTATATTTTTTTATTATTTAAGTAGTTGGGTGAGGAAAAGGAATGGCTGGAACTGTCAATATGAGAAATAAAATAAAAAATATGAAACAAACCGGAAAAACCGGTCATTTTTATTGATTTTTTTAAAAATTTATGGGGACAAATCCCTCCCAAATCTCTTCCCTTGCTACAAATGTTCATATTTTAGAAATTGTTACCTCTGTAGCCCCTCAGAAGACATTTAACGATTAAAATAATCGTTTTCCCCCTCCAAATCAAATTCATGGCCATGAAATTGTCGGACAGCGATAAAAATAGGGGGGGGGGGGGCCCGAGAAAACGGGGGGGGATGGGGCAAAATGGAGGTCATATTCGGATTCAGGGGATCATTTTACATAAGAAATTGCAGGAATGGTGTCGGGGCCGATTTTCGTGCAGAGCAGTGTAGTCAGTCGAACTTTCTTGTGTGACAAAATACCGTCAGATTTGAATCGCTAATAACTACGAGACTAATAATGCGAAAAGAATGGGTGACAACACAACGGATAGATCATATCTGTAAGAGTTTGTCGCATCGTATTTGTTTCGCCTGTGAGATCAACGCACCAGTGCAGGCGCATGCACGTGATTGTTATGAATTAGCTTTCTGTAAGATTATAAATAAGTGTAGCGTGGAAACGCATCTAGCTAGGAGGTTGAATACTGATGTCATTTGAAAGAGGTTGAGGAGTATTACTAGGATGGTTACAAAATAGATAAATCACAAGTTCATCGCATGTAGCAAGGGTCTGTGGTAGCTTGTGACTTATCTATTCTGTAACAATTATACTGCTCTGTGTAAATATTGTCTTAAAGAGATTGATAATTAAATTGCATATTAATACGAAACACTTGTTTTCTGATTTTATCCCTACGTTTTCACGAAAAATCTACGGCGCGGACACGAACTGCGCCTTTGTTATGTTTTTTTTTAACATTTAAATGATCATGAATATATCGAGACCAAGTTGAAACGACGAACTTAAACGAGCGACGTACTAAGAAAGGCTAGTCTTTTTCTAAATTTTAAAGTGATGTGAAAATGTTTTTGTGTAATATTATTTTCTGAAGTTGCTGAGGAAAAATGTTAAAATTTGGATTAATTTTCTAAAAAATTTTAATTAAAATTTTGAAAAACCCTTTCTTTGTGAGCACCTATATTCTAGAAGTAACTACTTGCCACGTTTGGTAGCATAAGTCCAACAGTCTACTCTGTAGGGCGGTTTGAAGGATTTGTTGCGGGTGCGATGCGTCGTCGTTGAGATCACGAGTTACTGATGTTACACTTTAATACTGAAATAATGCGTTAATTGAAGATTTCTTTAGTCCTTGGTGGTGCGTTAATTTAAGAATAAATAAACGATGTTAAAGATAAAAGATTGTAAACTCCAGAGATAAAAATCTCCGATTTGCAGTTTGGATGGTTGCGCGTAGAAACTTTATTGAATCAAAAAAACATAGAATAATAATAATACATAGAATAGTAATAAAACAATGTATAAAACAAATTCAATACATAAGGTAATGAATCCAAATGAAGATATAAAGAGACATACTAAATACCTAACACTATAAAGTGGTGATACAGCATTTTAAAGGAAAGAACAAAAGAGAAAAAAACATTACAAACAAACTTGTTGGGAGTGTCTTGTTACTGGGGGATAGCGACCTCAAAGTCCGAGTCGCTGTCAGAAAAATTACTGTCAATTCCAGGGTCCAATTTGAACAAGACTTCATTATCGGTAAGGAAGTTCACTAGTTGGATGATTTTGGATCTTGAATATTTGTTGGAGAGGCAGCCTTTTCCCCCAATGTTCGGTGAGATGATCACTTGGTTTCGTTATGTGGAAAAAGACGCCAACGGGCGTCTAGTAGCAGAGGGTCACCCACTTCCCCACAGGCACAACGATTTGTGTGCCTGTGGGGACGTGGGCAATACAAAAAATGCACATTTCATAGAATAATCTAATTAGTAATGCGGTTACAACTCATTTGTGAGTAGGAATTGATGTTAACTGTATGATGCACTGAAGAACAAGGAGCGGGTGTAAACAAATGCATCCCGTCAGTACGGGTGTTTGATTGACTGATTGTAGCTGCAAAGGCTATCATCCCCGAATTCACAAAAGTTCTAATTAATAACTGTCAAAAAACTTCAGGTTTTGTTTATTTTCTAAGATTTTACTTGTGAGTTCCTTGAGTACAGGTGTTGCTGGAAGAATCAACATTGACAAAAGAACCCCTGTAAACAAACTAATAGCGCTGCCTGGCGGAGATTCTGAATTAAACATACATAGAAGCAAAAATACACAATATGCACTAATAGCAAATTAAAATAAAGTGAAATAATAGAATATAGAAATAATGCAATAA
>BGPR01019699.1:6110-28848 GCA_013235015.1 Araneus ventricosus
CCCCCCCCCCCCCCCCCCCCCCCCCCCCCCCCCCCCCCCCCCCCCGAGCGTAATGAAATTGGTCTCAAATTTTCGCCAGATTATTATTTATCAACTACAGTTGAATACCCCGTACAAAATTTTCCCCGACGGGCGGCACATCCCTCCCGGTCTCCCCTCTGACGCCACCCTTGCCTACGATGTGCGTAGAATAGGTTTTGAGGCCCCTCCTTTATCCAATGTCGCAACTTCGCCGTCGGCATAGCACTACAATTTACGTCCAATAGGTTTTGAGACTCCCTCCCCCTACCGAATGTCGCTAATTCGCCATCAGTTTGCACTACTGTGTACGTCGAATGGATTTTGAGGCCCCCTGGATTTGCGAGGCACGAGGCGAGCGCCTCTAACGCCTGTGCGAAAAACCGCCAGTAGGAAGGGGGTGCCAGCTCAGGCATCGTCCTTGTCATCTGGCCGCGCTTCAAAATTACAAGGTGCGTCCCAAAATAACTTGTTGCTTCAAAATGTGATGTTAATGTAACTAAATTAATTTAAATTGCAAGTGTTTTGGAAAATAAATTATCTGAAAGGGCTGCCTCCGACCATTACGGTGCGCTTAGACGTACATTGCAAAGAAGAAATATTAAATAAATAAGTAATAACTAACTAAGATTAAATAATTAATGAGATAACGGTGGAAATGTAAGAAAACTTCTTTCTATTATTGCAATTTCCCCGCAGAATCAAAATATATCCATTTGTAGGGGGAAAAAATGATTCGTTTTTTTCTTAAACCTTGTGTTTTTTTAGTGTGGCCCATACTAACCCGACGTATTTAAATTTTTGTAAATTATGACTTAAAAATTAGCTTCGATATGCAATTTGAATAGCTTGTATGAATTTGTTTAATATAATAAACATGAAGAAAACTGTCCAAAGAAAGGTTTTGAACAGTTATAGCTCATTCCAACTAAAAATATAAATTTTATTTTAAATTTTCCTTAAGTGGCCCATATTACCCGCTGTTCCCCTAATCGATTTTGAGTTACTTCTTGTCACGTCCAACTTCTGAGAGTTGCCGATTCGGTCCGATTCGAACACGTGGTATTCTCTTATGGGCATAAGTTCTTTAAAAGTCATATCTCGACATAGATTCAACAGAGGATGCGAATTCAATGTTGAAACATTTTTCAAATAAGTCTGATTAGTCGGTCAGCGCGGTCTAATGGCGCAAGTGCCAAACCTAGCCAAATTGTTCTAAATACTTGGAGAAACATAAAATGTTAAATATAGAACTAGATAAATGTTAATTTCCCCAGCCAAACGAGGTCCTTTTTAATTCGATCGTTCGGTATTGATGTAATCCTAAAAATGTAATTTTATCTTTAATAAAGAACAAAAGTGTAACTACAAAGACAGTTTTGGATTCGTTTTAAACTCAAAACATTTCAGAATTACATACTGTAATTAGCAGGGCCGGCCCGAGGGGGGTGCGAACGGTCAACCGCACAAGGCCCCGCGCCGGATTTTGCAAAATTCAGTAAACAATTTTTTATCCTTTTTAAAAAGTTCTTTCAACCAACTTTTATGTAAAAAAAAGGCATAAAATATTAATAATTTTTCTAAAACGAAGTTTATTGCAATTTTTTTCTGGTTTTGAAAATTTCCTTCAAAGATCTGTTAAAAAAATAATTAGTGGATAGGAATCCAGCAATACCCTTTGTTACCTGGAGGTTCACGTGTTTGCGTAGAGTAAAAGGTAAAAAGTGATAACATTGTTCAATTCTAAACCAGGTTCGATTGCTCCAGGCATCTCTTTTTTCGGTGCGGGGGCACCCCAAAGCGGATGTCCGTTATTTGAAGATAAATTGCAGGTGATAATATTCAATAGATTCCTTGTTCCCGAGACTATTACTCTCAGGGTATACAGGGGGTAATTCTTGTGTGCGTCTTGTCACATCTGTTCCCCTAATGGCCAGCAGATGGTCTTTCCGAAGGTCAGCTTAAAGAAACACCTCTAGAGGAATGCTTTTTCTGCTTATCTAGTTCTAAATTGAGCACATCTTTTCCCCTTGTATTCAGCAGGACTGCTAGGCGATAATGAAGCACGAGGGGTTTCTCGCTTTTCTTGTCAAAAGTGTGGTTTTCCAACATCTATGAATTCATCGTAGGTACTTGTTAAAAGGTAGTCTGTTACATCTATTCCTCAGAGTTTAATCAATAGTAGTGAATCTGAATATTGGGTTGTTTGAAACACGACAGGTAACCCAAGGAGTTTTCTCAGAAGCTTAATTTTCCATTGAACAGTTCGTTCGCATTCGGAGTATCAGCCGTACAGAAAAATAAAATATTCTGCATTTGTTCTTGGAAACAAATTTCAAGTATGCTAATTTTTGTCTCTTTTTTATAGCTATTTATTAAACAGACTTTCCTTTTATATTTCCAAAGAGAAAATCTTAATATTATAACAGGTTATCAATTTATAAAACAATGTAGTTCCCCCTTTTTTTCTATTTCAACATTTTTGCTATTTGTTCTTATTGTATACATTTCAGATAAAACATTTTTATTAACAAACGAAAATTTGTGTTTTCTACTCTTTTACATTGGGCATTTTTCATTGTAAAATGTTACTTATTTGGAACCTTTTATTGTTTTGGGAACTACATATCAAAGTGATTTGGATAAGTTTTAAAATATGAGAAGTATTTTGAAGATTGATTCAATTTAAATATCCTAAAACCGAAACTATCAGTAGGTTGTGTACAATTGTAAATAAGTTTGTGATTAGTCGATTATCTTTTTTTAGTTTTACTTTTTTTGTATATGAAGAAATAATTGTTTGTTAATATGTAGAAATAATGAGTTCAACTTTTTTTTACTGAAGAAATAATGAGTTCAACTTTTTTTTACTGAAGAAATAATGAGTTCAACTTTTAAGAATTCACTTGATAATCCAAAATACAAGAAAATCCCAATCATACAATATAATATTTTATTTCAATACTGAATGCATGTGCTGACATCGTAAATCGACAGAAAAATTGAAAGGGGGGAGGTATTTTCTCTTTCAATTGACTGCAAAGTTAAAAGTTATTTTAAGTTTCTTCAGCTTTCATGTTTTGAAACTCTAATTGAAACTATTTTCGCATTTTATAATTTTAATTTTAGCACTGAAAGTTTTCAAATTGAACAATTTTTAATATTTCTTCATAAAATCAGGAAGACAGGACACATTTCTACAACATGAGTTTGCAAAAAATAATGGGATGGATTTTATCTCTTATTTAGAAAGGAATGCTTTAGTTCAGGGCCAGAGCGAGGGGGTTTCGAAAGGTGCCAGCGCACAAGGCCCCACGCCGCTGTCATTTTGCGCAAAACGAAAATGAATTGCATTAATTTATTTAACGAAATCAAAATTTGGCGGCAAGTTTTACCTTCCAGGTCACAATGTTGCAAATATTTACAATATTTAGTTAATGGTATCCAAATTTTACTTCTGTTCTAAAATTATATTGACCTTACCAATAACGCTCGTGTCTACAGAAAAAACTTCCTCAAGGTTAAAAATAATAAAAAATTACTTGCGATCTAGCATTAGAGGCGAACAATTAATTTGCTTAGTCATTTTATCTATCGAATCCGCACTGACCAAAAATCTAAATCTTAATAGTATTATCAAGGTATTTACTATAAAACTTATAACAAAATGAAACAAAAATCACATATTGTAAACTTATTTTAGTGAAAACCAAATTTTATATATGAAGCAATTATTTTTATTGTTTGATTTATTAACGAATTTTTTGTGTCATTAAAATATTAACTTTATAAAAATAATTTAATTATTTATTATTTTCATTTATTTTTTTAGTTTTTACTTAACAAAATTGTGAAATGTAATAAAGAGCAAAAAGCAATAAATTATTTTGTTGGGCGACATTTTCTCAAGGCCCCGCAAGTCAACTTTGCACCGGGCCCCGCTTTTGTTCGGGCCGGCTCTGCTGCTGTTAACATCTTCCGCCATGTTACGACGCGGATCTGTTTAATGTTTGTTTATTTTTTGAGTTTGACTTTTAATCCCGAATTAAAATTTTTATCGATGCTTTTTTTTCCTGGATTATCTCATTTTTACTTACTTTACTTTTTTTTTGCTGGATTATTTCTATTAACTGTTATTGTTGATACTATTTGATGGTTAGTAGATTTGATAATTTTTGTCCGCTTTCTTATCACTTAGATGCTTAGAAAGCATAATTTTTCGTGTACCGTCTTTTATTTTAAAGCAGGAAAGTTTGAAAATTGATAGTGATAGACAGTATAGTTTACATATGATTAAATAAATGTTGAATGATATTGTAATTTCAGCTAATCTGTAATCAGTTATGCAAGTTTCATCTGGAATCCATCTTCATCATCAAAGGATAAACAGCAAACTGTAAAATTTACTGTAAAAATAAAAATTGAATCAGAATGCGAAATTTAATTTATAACTCAGTGGTTTTATAAACACTTGACAAGAATGTTTTAAATATATTTCAGCAATATGTGTATGTGTTGTTTTTGAAGTAATGTTTAGCAGTGTCTGATATTTTTTTAAATTTAAAGTATTATCATTTAAAAAAGTTACAATTAAAAAATTTAACAAAGATATTAACCATAAATTAATTAAATTAATTAGTCATAAATTAATTAATTAAAATTAATTAAAACTCTTTTGTATTACATAGTAAGGCGCATATGCAGCTATTTCTAATATAATACAAATACAAGTCTTTATTGGTATATTTGATAAAAGAAAAGAATTTAAATTTAAGGCTATTACACTTTGTCATTTTCATACAAATCTTCATTATAAAATTTTAAAGAATTCCATCTTTTCTCAAATTAATAGAATTAACAGCATTTGTAATAACCATTCTAATTTTGTTAAAGCTTTAGATAATCTAAAGAATATTCTTAAAGACAACGGATTCCCAGATTCTTTCATTAATGTTAATAGTTTTTTTCAAATGAGTATAAAAAGATAATAATTTTTCTTTATTAATAGTTTATTTTAATTTTATTTGTTATAGCTGTTTAAATATTAGCCTTTTTTCTTCTGATTAATTAGTTAGAACTTTTTTCATAGATGGAGCTAGGTTTGCTAGCTTCCAGAACTTTTTACTGCCTTTGTCATCGTACGTTTTGGCGTCTCTTGTCTTGATCATAATTTCGGCAGAGAGGGTAAATTTATTTTACACACTCTAGTATTTTTTGGATTTTTATTAAGGATTTTTTGCCTCTTGATTTTTCAAAATGTTTCTTGCATTGAGGTCGGACAAAATTCAGGCCACAAAGGGTATATTTTTTATTTATAATCTTACCCTTGTAGAAAATTTTGTCCATTTTTAGAACTTCAATGACGAGTGGTCTTCGAAAAAGTTCGTCATTCAAGTTCTCATTCATTCCTTCCAATTTGAATATTTTTCTTTTACATTCTAAATTATATTTTATGTTTTTTAATATTAATCGTTGCAATTTTTTGTTGATGCAATCACTTGATGCTGTTGCGTTGAGCACGCAAAAAGGTGTATTGTTATCGTTTTTGTTTAAATCTTTTGTTGCTTATCTATACTCTTTCTTTTTTTACTTTTGTTTTATATTTATATTATTATCATTTATAAAATTCTTTTTAATACAGGTTAAAAACTTTTGGTAGCTTCTAGGATATTACATATGTTTCTTATGAAAAAAAAAGTTGATTTCATCATTTGGGTTGACATACAAGCTTCGTATTCATGGCATAGAATGTTTATGTTCATTTACATATCTAGAAAAGTAATTTACCATTGCTTTACTCTTAGAATTCTGGATAGGATATATTAAGACTTCCGTTTGCTTATGTATTTTCAATTTACACCATATTAATTGTATGTACTGTATTTCTCCATTTTGAAGTAGCTATTATCTTTTTCTTGATAAATGTAAATAAAAATTATAAAAATTTAAAATTGTTTGTCTTTTTTAATGGCCTCTGTAAGTTAAATTATAATTGATGTATTTCAGTTATTATTGAGTTACATTTTATTTATGTAGATAACAAATAAAAAAAATTAAAAGGGTTAGATGCCTATAAGCACTTTAATTTCTGTTAAGTGCAAAATACTTTACCTTCAAAATGCTATGGTTTTATCATTACCATCTTTCAATATGACTTAGTTTTTTTAAAAAAAAAATCTCATTTGACATAAATAGTAGTACAGAATACTTGCTTTTTTCATTCAAATTACCGTGTTGTTTTTTTTAACTGATCAAGGAAAAGGTTATATCAACTGAAATAATTTTTTAATCAAATACTAAAAATTTTCAATATGTCCTATTTTTCAATGTAGAATCCAAATTATAAAGTATTTTGCTTTTTAACTACATGATTATTTTTATGTAGTAAGGTGAAATATATAATGCATAGAATTGTACTTTAAATTTTTAAAGATACCTGAAGTGATTTTCCCAGTGGCATAACTAGGGTGGGGAAAGTGGGGCAAGCGCCCTGGGCGCAATTGCAAGGGGGCGCGAAATTAAGGAATCAGTTGGTTGTATTTAATATAAAAGTAGGATTTTTTGAAGCTCTTATTCCCAAGATTCTTAAAAATTGAAATATTTTCAACAAAGTGTGGGGAAATCCTAAGGATGGAGCCATTTTTACAACCCGGAAACCTCAAACTGCGACAAAATAACAAGTAATATTATACTTCAGAGATTTTCTGACCGAAACCCTCATCGCGAAATTAAAAACTCGTTTAGAGCTCCCACTCTTAGTTTCTTGATGGGGGTGAGAAATAAGGGAAGATGGCAGAGTTCCTGTTTCCTTTTTCTGACCCGATGGTTCCTATGGTTTCTCACGGTACGCATGCTTCATACTGAATGATTGTCAGCTTCTTCGGAAATTGGTCATAAACGGTTAGCAGAAGTGTCATTCCTATTTTCAGTCAGCAAAGAATGAAGAACAAACGTTCTTTGCATTGTTTTTAGTACTGAATATTTGCATAACCTGTACGATCAAAATGCCATAGTATTTATTTTAAATTTTTATTTCGCAAAACCTAGATGCAATTGTTCTGCCAAACGGAAAAAAATCGAGAGAGAGAGAGAAAAGACCGTATCAAGTTTTGCAATTTCTGGTAAAAATTAAACAGATCTTGCAGACCTTGCAAAGGGATATTAAATTGACATTGAAAAAAAAAGTTAATTAATTTTCGTTAAAATAGTAAATATTTTCTAAAAGAATTTACATTTAAATACTAAAGAATTAAATAAGCATGTAAGAAGATTTAAATTAAGAAGTATATCTCAAATGTTCTGCTACGTTTACAGCAGATTTTTTTCCTCAAAAAATGATTTTCAAATAAATTAATTATGCCTTTTTGCATATACTTTTCTTTTGTATATTGCGAAAAGATAGTTTTGAAGATTATTATCCTCAACATGATAATTACTTCTAAGAAATGATATCGTCATGCCCAAGCCTGAAGTTCTTTTAGATATGATGTCGATAATGTATATATTTTCATTTATTTCAGAGAATTTTATTCTAAATTTAAATTTTAGACTGATTACTTCAATTTTAATGTTTTAGTTATAATTAAGATGTTTAGTTCAAGCTTTAGACTCGACAAAATCTGGAATAATTTAATTTATTTTTTATTTATAATAATAAATTGCCCATGAAACCTTCTAAAGTTTTTCTCACCAGTTTCGTTACAGCAAGTAGACTTATAACTTTTCTGTCAGATCCCCTCCCCCTCCGTTTGTTTTGCAAAATACATTAAATCCGCAAAAATTTAAATTATTATATTATTATGAAGTTAAATATTTTTAATTTTCTAATCTGATTTAATTATAAAATACGAAATTCCTCATGGCAATTTTGTTAACTTCAGTTTTACACTGCATAAAATGAATGAATCTAAATTTATAAAATTACACTTTTATAATTCTATTTCTTGTCTACTAAAATAATAAGGAAGTACAATTTTTCACGTCATAAATAAATAAATAACGTAATAATTTTAATTCATGTTTGAATCTGCAATTTTTTCCTGCAAAAGCGTATCCTCTAATTACATGTAATGAATTTTAACTTTGTCATAAGATGCTAGATAAAACATTAAATTTATTAGTTGTAAATTTTGATTAATAAATTTAAAGATATATATGAAATTATATGATGAATTATATTGTGAATATTATGAAAAATATTAGTCACTAAGGTTTTTTTGTATGATTAGCAAAATATTTACTTCAATGTTTAGAGTTTTTATATACTGACTATGGGGAAAAAGTAATGCACATATTTTTTCCATTATTATTCATATGTGTGTGGTTTTTTTTCAATGGATTAAAAGATTTGTGCACATTTTATATTATTTTTCAAATACGAGATAAATGGAATGCACCATTTATTTATAAATTTCTAATATATCTAAAGTTTCTTACAAACTTTGAATTTCTTATTTAAGCTATATTTAAGGGATTAAAGTTAAAATGCACCAAATTTTCTGTGAAAATTCAACGACATTTTGTTAAAAAGATCTGTAATGTGTAAATCCTATCAACTCAAAAATGTTTTATACGCTATTTTTTAAGTTTATTTCCACTTTTAATCTTTGCACCCCCTCGGCATAAAGTTTCCGAAAAGAAAATGAGGATCACATTTCAAAAGAAAAAAAAGGGGTGCGCAGTTTCGGTATTTGCCTGGGTGCCATTTTATGTAGGTACGCCACTGGTTCCCAGAGCAAATTTTACTTTCTTTTAATCAAAGTCTACTGACGTGTTATTTTCATACACATCCGACTCTTGATGTGTATGCAATGAAATAATATACTGAATTATATACTTTATTTACAAATGGAGATAATTTCTATAACAACATACTATGGGTGTGAAATAAAACATTTCTGTAAGCGCAAAACACTTTACCTCCAAAATGCTATTTTTTCTCATAACCATCTTTCCGTATTACTTAATTCTTTTTTAAAAAGTCTATTTTGACATAAACAGTATTATAGAATACTTGCTTTTTTTCATTCAAATTACTGCACTACTTTATTAACCGATCGAGAAAAAACAATTAGCTTAATTAATTTTTTTGATGATTTTAAATACCAAAATATTGAACTTGTCTTTTCATTTGTTCTTCTATTTTTGTATGCAAGATATATACAATACATTTTTTAAAAGTACAAACACAGCATAATTGTTTAAGTAGCTTAGTGGTTCATTGGTGTGAATCATTTTCAATCTCACCTACGGCCTTATTCACCAAACCGGTGGTTAAACAGCCGTTCACGTAACCAATGACTAAGGGTTAAAAATTAACAGCCCGTCATTGGTATTCTTAAACTTTAGTTGCGCGATCAACAGTCATGCCAGCTTTTCCTGCATTTTCGTCTCCGAGATGAATTTTCATTGGTCTAAATATATCACATGATTAACAGCTGACTTGGCGCGTAATCGCTTTGTTGTTGTCGTCTACTAGTAATGAAATTTCAGATTTCAGTAAAGATGAATATTCCGACAAAAGATTAGAGAAGTCTAGTGACAATCCCCATAGAATTGCTCGTATTATATTAACTAATCTTTTCTTTGGGTTTTGTTCCTGTGACTCCAATATAATTAAGCAGGTAGGTTTTAAATTTTCATTGTATGATACAATTAAAACTGCAGCAGTAATACTGAAATTTTTTTGTTAATAATATTTAGATGTATATTATCAATAACTATTTAAATAACTCAAATAATCATGTAATTCATTGAAGTACTATTGAATTTAATTGGTATAAGAGAGATATTTGAAAATATTCTTCACTAAAATTTAAGTTTAATACAATTAGTTCTCACAGCATCACGTGTCTAAAACTTCTTATAAATAATATTCTATTCTTTAACCGAACGATTGAGGACATATTAATAATAGTCCTGACAAATCTGAACAAAGACTAATATAACTAATTATGAATTAGAAAATTATCACCGAACCTTTTTTCAATGAGTGACTTTTAATGAAAGAAAATGAATGTGTGTTAAAGCAGATGAATTTCCGTCAGAGCAAAATGAAAGAGAAACCATAACCAAATAATAACGAACGAGAACAAGCGAAGAAAAACAAATGAAGAGAGCAAAGGCCACCCTCAGGTGGGAGGGAGAAGGAAAAAAGAGCTTCAACGCAGTTGGCCGTGCGCCAAACCTGGACTGCAGCAAAAGCAGACCGAGCCATCGCGAAACTCAATGGGAGGAAACTTCAACTTTCACTTTCCGAACGTCGCTTAGCTGTTGCGCAGTGACTGAATTTTGATTTTTCGAGGGGTGTTTAATGATCGGCCGCAACTTATGTATCTCTTACTTATTGATTAATTTCTTTTCTTCGTTTATATATATATATATATATATATATATATGATATTTTAATTTTTTAACTTTCCTAAATAATCTTAACGACACCTCCTTTTAAATACTTCTACTTTCATCATAATAAACGCACTACAACTTTCTTTTCAAGTCACGAGTTTCTAAAGGGGAAATTCCCTCTTCTGGGTACTTAAGCGTTCTGCGCATTCATTTCTGCTTTTTTTCACGCCAGCATGTAAGCTTTCAACAACAACGCGCCGCTCAGGCCATTGCGAGGAACGAACGATTTCTATTTCTTCATCTTTGACCTGGGTGCGATTCGCACGGGTGTTTCTGTTTAGTAACTGTCAACACATCCATAATCCCTTTTCGCTGAAAAAAGTTCAGAGATCCACGTGGGATATTGCTAGAAGATGCTCTGGAATTAGCCGGGATTGGACAGAAGGGCTCTGGGGGCGTGAATTAATCTAAGGGGTTGCATGATTTTGAAAACTTTTAACCAATGATAACTTAATAAGTGGGATATTTTGGCGTAAAGGCCATCGCCAGGAGAAATTTAAAAAGGGGTGCTTGGGATTTAGAGGGCTCGCTCAGACTCTCTCTCGATTTTTGACTGAAAATAGGAGATTTGAAAATTTTGAAAATGGAGAGATAAGGAAAATTCGAGATAGGAAGGAGAATTTAGAAATTTGGGAATGGAAGATGGAAAACATAAAAAATTGGAAAGGAAATGGAGATTGATCCAAACCAAATTGGAATCGAGGATTGCAATGAAGGCCTAAAGGCGATAACGTCAAGGATTGTGAAGGGGATTCCCCGGTATCAGCGCTGGGTTTTCCGAGCGAGAAGGAGTGGAATTAGATGTTCCGTGTGCCCAACAGCGACCCTCTTGATATAGAACATAATAATTTATACGCTGCTACATTCCAGCCATCGGCAGTTCCTGTAAAAGAATCCAGTAGCCCCGTCCAATATGATGTCGGACCGATCAAAAACATTCAGGTGATTTTACAGAAGACTAAGTGAAATGAATATGAAATTAGGAATCCCGTGCAGAACTGAATTCACTCTCTTTTGCTGACTGTTGGTGCCTAAAACAGGATCGAATCTTCCAGCGGTCATCTTCAAATTAAGATAAGTTGTTATTCCTTAACCCTCATTTTATATTTTTGAGAAACTAAATTAAACTTAATAAGCTGATAAAATGTAATGTATAATTTTAAACATCAAATAATTTAATTCGTAGGAAATGTAATATGTAATTTTAAATATCAAATAATTTAATTTGTAACGATTATAAATTATAATTTTTGACATCAAAATTATTAGTTTATCATATAATTTAATTTGTAACGATTATAAATTATAATTTTATCAAATTATTAATTTCAAGAAGAAAAATAGAAATTTAGAAAATTTAAGAATCAAATGAGGATGAAAATCTAGAATTTTAAATGAGTTATCATGTTATTAATTTATTAAGTGGTGTGAATTAAAAGGCTTATAGAAATGCTAATTATTTATATTGCATGGTATTTTAAATTTGTGCCTAATTTGAATGTAAAAACAAGTCCATGCAAATGAGTGTTAATCTTTTTAAATTTAGATATGAATGTAGAATGTCTAAGATATTTACTACAAAAATGTTATTGAAATGAATGGATGCCAGTAAATGTGCATCTTTGCTATAAATTAATCAAATATATGTTGTTTAAAAGTAGTGGTAACATTTATTTCCATATGAATAATTTACTTGTTATAATGAAATGAGTTATATATGTTTAGTATAAATACATATAATTGACTGAGTAAATATTAATAATGAAGACCTGAGAACCATAGTAAAAGAAAGTAAGAAATAAGCTTTAACCTTTTGAATTTATATTAGAGATGGCCACTCATATAATAATAAAAAAAATGATAAATTTAATATTTAAATAACTGGATAGGCTGTTAGGATAGAATTTGGAATCATTAATGAACAAGTAATTAAAAATCTGTTTGAGAAAGGGTCGACCCTTATTATGATTATATGTTATTAAGTGATGATATTAATGACACAGCATTTGAGTATTCTTTTGAATTATCACTGATTGTATATATTGAAGTATCATATGATTGTTTAATAAATTTGGCTTTGTTTTTCTTGTCAAATACTTAAGCACTGTGCAAGAAATGAGATTTTAGGGTTATTGCGGATATCGATTCTTCTAAAACTACACAACGCATATAGTTAATCACTTTCTAAGTTATTGTTTTTAATTATGGATGCTATTAAAGGATATTTTAGATAGAAGTTAAGTTGAAAATGCATCTTATGCCTGTTGCTAAGAATTTCATTAAGTGGAGATATTAGATGGTGGTTTGTGAATTTGTTTGATATTAATTGAAGTTAAAGTTATGAGATTTTAAGATTACTGATATGTGTGAATATTCATCTTGAGGTTAATAAGCAGTGAATTTTGAGTTATGATAAGCAACAGGTCTAGTGACATTCTAAACTTTTGAAACTTCTAAATATTTGAAGGTGTAAATTTCTAATTGAAATTCTTAATTTACTTAATCTAAAGATCTGATTAGTAATGTTTTAAAGGCTTTTAAAATCAATCAAAGGATTTCGAGACTCTTAATTTGGATATGCATATGCTGAAATTTAAGGAAATGTTAATTACATAAATGATTTTATTGTAAAGGAGTATGTACTATATAGGTTTTGATATAGAGTAGTAAAATTGCAAACAATCTATTAATTCTTCTAAATAAAAATAAATTCAAAATCAAATCTCCACGACAATACCAATGAACGGTTGTTAATGCAATATGAGACCCAGAGCGCACAATCGTTTTGAGGGCCTTATCTTACCCAATGTCGTAAATTCGCAGTCGGCTGAAGACTCCAATGTATGATGAATATATTTTGAGGTCCCTCAGAGTCTCTAGGCACGAGGCGCGCACCTTTAGCACATGTGCGAAAAACCGCCACTGACCATTTGGATACTTTTTAATGTACAGTTAGTTACACAAAAGAAATTTTAA
Organism: Araneus ventricosus; assembly: GCA_013235015.1. NCBI lineage: Eukaryota > Metazoa > Arthropoda > Arachnida > Araneae > Araneidae > Araneus > Araneus ventricosus. Next base: position 19,512 of record BGPR01019699.1, read on the forward strand.
TGACAAACAAATTGTAGTTTTTACTATTTTTTGTAGTTTACTTATCTGCAAAACAATGTAATTAATTTTTTTGAAATACACTTTATAAAGAATTGTGTCCAATTAAGGTAACTGTTGCCCAGATTGGACTAACGGTTTTTACGCACAGTTAAAGCAAAAATATTTTTTGATTCTCGAATTCACATCAGCATATATATTATAACCCCATGCATATTTTATGCATTGTTTCTTTTCTTCTCCTTCCTTTGTTTCCTCACATATGATACAAAACTCCGTAACCTTAGATTTTGTCCTTTTTGAGCCAAAATTTAGTGTCTTTAATATCCTTTTACTGTTTCTTTTATTATTATTTTGCTTCGCTTGTTCTACTTCTAATTTATGAGGACTCCTAATAAACGTAACCACTTTCAGGGCTTTTCTTCTATTTCAAGATAATAGTCCCATTGATTTAAACAGTGCAATTCAGGCAACTGTTTGCGCTCCAAACTGAGCAACATTTAGACAAATGCGAGAAAAGTTTACTATTTTCTTTGTTTGACGTAGTACTGCGCATTAAGAATTTCTACCAACTGGCGAGATTGTCAATAAAGAAAATTATTTTTACTTTTTGCGGCGTTTGCATAAAGCAATTCGCCGAAAACGACTTGAATTATGACGAGCTTACTTATGATTTTTGCAACACGATAATGCGCTTCCTCACAGTGCCATTATTATTCGTGTATTATTGACAAAAAAAATTAACAAATACGTCTAAACAAGCATGTATTCACCTGATATGGCACCATGTGACCTTTTCTTATTTCTATGATTGAAACTGTTTCTTCGTGGTCACCGTTTGGAGCGTATAGATGCAATAAAGAAAATGCGCTACGAACCCTTAAGGGGTTTCACGAAAAGGACTTTAAGTCATGTTTTGTGGGTTGGAAAGAACGTTGGAAGAAGTGCATTCTAATCGGAGGAGATCAGAGAGATGCAATAGATATCGATACCTTTTGTTTTATGATAGCGTTCCCAATATTTTTTGATCACAGAAACATTATGTTTGATCCTAGTCGAATTATTCTTGCATTAATTTTACTTGTCTTTGATATTTAAATGTGTAAATATTTTTGGCAACGTTTTTGTTCATTCTAAAGATTTAAAGTTTATGAATTTATAAAGTATGGATATGTTACCGGTGTCTTGTCATCTTTTCCTATATCTCCATAGGGATGCATAATACACGATATTTTTAATAACAAATATTTTTGCTACTGCTATTTTTAAATATCTGTTCTAAATAAGTGTGATTTGAATCGCAATTTTAATTTTCAAATTCTTATTACATGTATGCAAAGTGTTTTGAAAAAAATAAATAAAAAGTTGTAATTTGTTTTTATTACACCTTCTGCAAAATTTTAGTTTTATATTCTGTCAACAGATGCACCTGTAGCGAAAACTACTTAAAAAAATTTCCGATCAATTAAGTTAACCACAAATATTCCCATCAAGCTCGGAAGCCAACATCAAAATATTTCACTACTTAGAATCCCCCTTTCCAGTGGATCATAAATCTGGTCATTTTCCGTTCCGATCGCAGTTAACTAAGCTTTCCTGCGAATATTAGTTTTCGAACGATTTTTGCGACTTTCTATCTTTATATTAGAACTGTAATCTCTCGAAAACTCATATCACAACAAGAATGATGACTCACAGGACATACCAATGAAACTGCGATAGGGGAAACCGTGACCGCAAAAAGAAGGATCTTCTTTCTAAGCACTAAAATAGGCTATCTGTTGACAGAACGCCGCCCAAAGGTAAATACTAAAACTTCAAAAAAGTATATTTAAAGAGGAATGAATTTTTTTAAAATTTTGAAACCCTTTGTACACATTTAATTATAATCACACCTTTTTGACAGTAGTATTCATCACTAGTATTTGTGATTTTTTGATATTGCGTAGTAAATTACAGTTAATCAAATATTCGTCATCTCTACATCCCCACAGTTTCGTTAGATATTCCATTCACTTTATCTTTTTTCATTGTTAAATCTATGGTTAAAAAAATTTGCTTTCTTTGATACACTGACTACATTAATCCCAAAGTAGATTTTCACTTACCCGCAGTTTAATGCTGAGTGCCTTTTTTAAAAAATGTTTTTCAACTCAAGTACATACGAATGCAGTGATTTTTCATTCGTTTGACAAGTTTTGCATAGTGAAATATTTCTTTGGAATAGCTACAAATTAGGGATGCAACGAATATTCGGTATTCGGCCCTTTTGCCAAATATTCGGCAGGTCGAATACTAAGCAGATATTCGACCGAATATATTCAGGATAATGATTTTTTTAATGTGCTATAAAAACACATTTAACAAAGAATATTGCAGAATATTCAGAGAATACATATTCAGTACATTTATTAACAAAAATTCTCCTAATATTTACCCAATTTTAAGTTGCATAGGTGTATTTAATCAAGTTACATATATCATTGCAAAGCTTTAAATTATTATGCAAGAACAATAATTTTTCAGAATTTTCAGTAGAAAGTCTGTTTTGTTTGGCTTCATACACATATAATACCAACTAGGGATGTAGCGAATATTAAGTATTAGTCCTATTCGACCCTTTTCCGAATATTCGTTCTGGCCAAATACTAAACAGATATTCGGCAGAATAAATTCAGGATAAAATGTTCTTAGAAAATGTCGTTTTAAAAATATTTAATAAAGAATTTTCAGAATTACATTCCGGTACATTTATATAAAAGAGGAAAGTATGATTGTGTGTTTGTTCGTTTTTTGGTTCTTTATGCAAGCCCACACCGTTGGATTTATGGCGACCAAATTTGGCACAGTGATGGATTAGCACAAGAGGGAGCTAACGCCGTAAAAATTAAAATTCGAATTATATTTTTTATCTATTGAATTAAATAACGAAAATTAAGCTATTTTTAGACGTTTTTCGCTTATAAGTTCTGAAATACTTATGGTACGAAAATTATTTTTACATCACCTTTAAGAGCAAAAATTATCTTTTTAATGATACCTGATACCAATTTAATCGCTGTACAATTTCTTCCCTAAATGCAATTAAGGCTTCAAAATTTGTTTTAAACTCAAATTCTAACAATGTTTTTATTGTTATAAAATCAAATGTATTCTTTCATCAAATCCTTTATTCACGTGTTTTTGCCACTGTTAAAGCTAAGAAAACATTGCTTTTTTTGGTCAAGGTAGACTTCTTACTTCCGTTTTTCTTTCGTAGCTTTTAACATGCACTCAAACTTCCAATGACGTTAATTTAATTACTGCGCGACGTTTCGTTTAAATTTCAAGAACTTTTAAATGATCCTAATCAGTTTGATGCGGCGCTGCGGGGCGTAGCGACCGGGGCGTTAGTGAAGTATAGATGTCGCAGATGCCAGTTTTAGGGGCGCCATGGAGATAAAACATTTCTGCATTTATGACAGTTTTTAAAGCAAAATATGGTTAGGGGGTGTAAAATGTAATACCAGAACTATGTAGGATGCTCACGAGTAGGAAAGGCCAGCAATATGTATGTATACTCTCTTTCTGGAGAGACAGAAAACTTTGCGAATAAAGTAGTGCTATAGTCAATTCCCCTAACCTTGTTCCCCTTGTTTGCAGGTATTCTGGCAAGACAATCCACGATTTCGAACACATACAAAGCAAGTCAACGTTAAAAAAATCTGTGAATTCAATTCAATTGAAATAAATATAACAAGTACGTTTTTTTTTACTAAACTGGTGATATTTGTAAAATAGGTAGATAATACGATTATTTATGAGATAAAATACCCAAAACAAAATATTGACCATTTCTACAAAACGTTCATAGTCTATTGCCTCCCTGCTCTTTCTGACCTGTAGAGCGAAACACAGAGCATAGAAATGTCTTCAAATTTAATCACACGTATTCCAATGACAAATTTATCAGAAATGTTCAATTCAAAAAGGATTTAATGTAAGATAAAGACAGGCAGAAAGCCATATTAAATAAATTCCGTAATTAAAACACTCAATTACATCGTCTTACTTCAGTAAGAAGAAAATACATTTCATATTACACAAAATCAGTTATCTAATCACATCTAAAATATAAAAATATACCAATCTTAAAGTTCCTTAAATTTATTTTATATTTAAATCAAGATTAAGAAGACGTAAGAAATCACAGAAGAAACCTATTCCACATGTTGTGTACAGACAGTAGGTAAATTGAAGCATTTTTTTACAGTGTTCTGAAGAAAAATAAAATTTCTTGTTCATTTTTTAAATACATTTTACAACAACATACATTTTTAATGTTAATAAGCTGGTTTCCCATGAGAATAAACAATTAGCTCATAAATATCGGATTAGACATTTTACGAAAGGTGATAATAAAAATGAATGAAAATTATTTAATTAATAATATACTGTGTCATATCTAATCATTTAGAACATTTTAGCCGACTTCAAAATAATAAAAAGCCTTTTCAGCCTGCACTTTGCATTACATTATCTTATTACAAAATTTCTTTTAATGTTAATAATTAATCCATAAAACTTTCCCGTGCACAAAACGCTTTATTTAACACTAGCAGTACGCGAGGCCTTGCCCGTGTAATAAAGACTTCAATAAAATAATAAAAGCCCACATACAATTACACAAATGAAAGTTTTAAAAACGAAATCAAAACAGAAATATATATATATATATTATTGAGTTTGTCCGTTTCTTTTTCCTCTTGACCGAGTACCGTTAATCCAAAACAATGTTAAAAAAATAAAATGTGATATTTATTACACCGCAAGCAAAGTATGAAAGGCAAAGAAATAAGTTAAGACACGCTTAAAAATAATAATCAAAGTCATCGAGTAAATAAACCATCTCCTCTCAGAACGCGAAAGTAATGACGTCACCTGCCGCGAGGAAAGTCACGTAACCAGCCAATGAAATTGCAACAATGCAGTCCGGGAATCTCCGGAGAATGTCTCGCTGTCAAAAAAATTGTTTGAACTGAGCAGGGAAAAATTAATTTAAAAATAACTGGAAAAGCTATTTTAACGTTCTTGTTTTAATTCCGACAGAAACGTTCTAGTTATAAGATGAAAAAAATTGAAAATGATAGCGTTATTAGAAAGGCGGATGCTAGAAGTAAAGAAAACCGAATGAAAAATTAACATAAAAGTGACTATTTTTCAAAATTCAGTAAATTACGTTGGAAATTCAAAACAAATTTCATTAGAAAAAAATCGTTTGCTCTTTCCGATGGTGTATCTATTTTTGTCGTACTATTATTCGAAACCATTCTATTGAGAAATTAGTGCGAAAAATCATCCAAAACAACACAAAACATTAAATAAAAAAAATCTAGGTTAAATTTTAAAATTCCGGCTTCGAGGTGCATTGACTCACCATTAAGACTACCTGTGTGCCAAATTTCAAGGTTGTAAGTACGATAGATTCGTCTGGACATCACAGGCACGCACGCACACACACAAACATTGCCATTTATAAGTATAGATTTCACAGGTGTGTGGCTTTTTTGCCAGCTGTACGTCTGTGGATGCGTCTTCAGAGAATCACTGCGTGAAAATTCCTTAGTACTAGAATACGGAACAGTTCTGTAATATGTATCTGGCAATTTTTCGTATTACTTGAAGTGGAATGAATCATTGGTACTAGAATGAAGCAGGTTTCTATATCTATACTTCTAAAAGGCAATGTTTGTGTGTGTGTGTGCGTGCGATGTCCAGACGAATCTATAGGACTTACAGTCTTGAAATTTGGCACACAGGTAGTCTTAATGGTGACTCAATGCACCTCGAAGCCGGAATTTTAAAATTTAACCTAGAAATTTTTTATTTAATGTTTTGGTTGATTTTTCACAATAATTTCTCAATAGAATGGTTTTGAATAATTGTACGAAAAAAATAGACACACCATCGAAAAGAGCATACGATTTCCGTTCTAATGAAGTTAGTTTTGAATTTTTAACGTAATTTACTGAATTTTGAGAATTAAAAAAAAATAATCAGTTTTGCCATCGAAGTTTTATTTTCGTTTTTAAATTTGCTGCATCCAACATCCTAATCAATTTTTTTTTCAGCTTATAACTGCAACGGTTCTGTCAGATTTAAAACTAGAACGGATAAAATTGAACTGTTGGTTGAATTTTAATTAAATTTTTTCTGAAGTGTTAAAAAAGTTTGCGTCATAATTTTCTCCTCGCGGTTCTTCGTAATAAGGTCGCGCGACATATTTACCCAACATGCATTTCGTCGAAACCACAGAGCAAGAGTACGTGACGTCATAATCCCTTTGTTTTCAACGCATCGACAGAACATTATTTTAATTAGTGTTTTACAAAATGTGGCTTCAAAGTTGAAAACTGAAGTGGAAGATTTCATCTCTTTTTTTCCCCCTTCTTCTCCGATTCATTTTGGATGTATTTAAATACCACAAAAATTATGTTTGTCGTATTGTTTCATTTAAAATTTCATTCGGTTTTCATTCTTTAACGTTTTACCTGGTTTATAGGAATCAATCTTTTAAATCCGAAAATTTTTTTTTTGAAAATATCGGTTTATTTGGTACTGTAATTTCAATTTGAAATCATTTCATTGAATAGCTTTAATTCAAAGTATCTAATGTCACAAATTAACTATTTGAAACAGGATCGAAAGATTTTAAGGCGTCAGCCTGACTGAATTATAACTCCATTTTAGCGAGCGAACCGGCTGGTTGTTTTTACTCATTTTGAATTCTATAATTTATAATTTCATTGTCACTTTAAAAAAAAAAACGTATATCTTCAGTTAATGTCATTGTCGCGAAGAAAAATAAGCGGTCAAAATCAATAATATATATATATATATGTAAAAGAGGCAAAACATAATAGAAAAACAATAAAATTAAATAACAAACATTCATAACAAATTAGCAATTCACAATTATTTAGCAATTCACAATAACTTCATCCCCTGAAGAAATGTTATTGTGCTTTTATTGAGTTTTTCATTTCACATTTTATACTCTCTCTCTCTATATATATGAATTGATGTTGTTTTCAAAATTTATTTTATGTCATTGTGGGCTTTTAAAAACATTTTGTTGAAATTCATGATACCATGGGCAACGCCGTGCGGGTACTGCTAGTGGTAGAATAATGAAGCAGGTTTCTATATGGTAGAGGAATGAAACAGGTTGCTATATGGTAGAATAATGGAAGCCCTCATGCGTCTGAAGAAGTGTGCTTGTCAAAATGAGAAGCTGAAACTTAATCATACACAAATTCTTTCACTATAAATATGCCATCATAAATTGTGCACAAATTATTAACTCAAAAAACAATCTTAAAAAAGCCACATATATTCTATTTTTCCTTCGTATATGCCAGTCAATGTCCCATAAAATGATCTCGCTGAGAGAACACTTCATTAAAAATTATAAGTTATAAGGTTTCTTCATCCTGTATTGGTGCGGGTCAGCAGATGTTTCTTTAAGGTATCTGACTACATCTAAAAAGACGGTTTTGGGTCGAAATTCACAATTTTTTTATGGTTCACGATAAATAGAAACGGAGATATAGAATTTTTTATAAATTAAGGTAGCTAAAATCGAAACGGGGAGCTGGCTGTTTTCCCTCGTTATACCAAATAGTAACTCTGAAGAATAAATTAATTTGCTTTTTATTTGTTTCAATTAATTATATACTCTATCTGCAAGCCATGTCAATTTGAATTAGATTTTGAGTTTTGACAAGCTGCTGTGGACATTTTTGCCAAAATGCACATTTGTGGAGTTACAAAATTCAAGTTTTGGGACATCGATAGCTGAATTGTTGTTTAATGGTTGATTTTATGGTCTTAAAAGAGTATTTCATGAACTGGGAATAGTTCCTGGCCAATATATGCATTGAAATAATATCTTAACCTCGATAACCATAGAATCGTCACTTCTAAGAGACAGTCTTTGGCGGGAACAAAAAATGCTAGAAAAAATTTCGGGCTCTCAGAATGAAAAAATGTGATAAAATTCCGAATAAAGAAGGTATATCTTACAAATGTGGCAAATTTCAAAAGAAGTTAAATAAGTATATATTTAATGAAAAGCGAATTAAAACTTTAAATGTGTTCTTTGAAGAACTTATATTTTGTCGAAAGTTACTTACGCAAAACACGATAACTCAAAAAATTATATATATATTTCCTTTAAATTTTATATATATGTTGTCTTAAGTGTAGTCAAGGCAATGAACTAGAGATATAGTTTTGAGATCAATTGTTTTATATCTAGAGCTGGTTAATGTTGATTATACCTATGCATTTTGTTAAATTTAAAAAATACTCGACTTGCCACAACTTTCCTGTTTTTTTCCTTGTCATAAGTTTTAAATACAAGTATTTATTAGATCCTAGTTCATTGCTTTTACCATAGCTTTAAATGCGCCGTGTAGAGAAATAGTTTGAATATATGGATTAGAATTTCTGCTAGAGTGTTTTGCGTTTTGCTCTAATTTTCCCCATTTTTTACCTAAATTATCCCATTTTACTGAATCTCAAGTGACATGAAATTTCCTGACTGATGTTAATCATTGTTTTGAATCATATTGAGCCAGAAAATGAAATGAAATTGCACATTAAAGCGCTTTTTCAAAATCAAAATAGTCAAATACCTTAAAGATACTGACAATTTTCACTACCAAGTAACATGCAGATGGTTTCTTTTTCTTATGCGTCTAAAACTGCGTTTTTAAATGCAACTGATAAAAAAAATGCTTTACTACATACGATATATTTAAATTGTGTTTTTTTCTCATGTGCCCGTAACTGTCTCTTTAAATGACTAAGCAAAAAGTTTTTACCGCAAATGTCTCATGAATACGGTTTCTCTTTTGTATGCGTCCATAAATGTAACTCTAAACCAGTAGTGCGCAAACTGTGGGTCGCGAGAAAATTTTTGTGGGTCGCTCAATTCAAAGAGATTTATTTGAAATAAAAAAATATGAAGCTTTTTTTTTCAAAAAACGTGACCCCTCTGTGGGTCACAAAATTTTTTACACAAAGTGAGGGGGTTGGAAATGAAAATAGTTTGTGCATCACTGTTCTAAACAATTACAATAAAAAGGTTTTACTTCAAATGTCGCATGCATAAGTTTCTCTTTTGTATGAGTCCGTAAATCTACTTCCATACCATTACGATGAGAAAAAGCATCACTACATGTTAAATGTCGCATGCATATGGTTTCTCTTCCGTATGCGTCCATAAATGTCTCTTTAAATTATGCTGATGAGAAAAAGTTTTATTACAAATGTCACATGCATACGGTTTCTCTTT
>BGPR01019700.1:0-28841 GCA_013235015.1 Araneus ventricosus
AGTAGTGAGAATTTCATCAAAGGTACTTTTGTATGCATGGCTTGCAAAAGCCAAAATGCTCACTAGATTAAAAAATTTGAATTTAAAATAGTTTTGATAATGACTAGGATTCATATTACATATTTTATTTAACATGCACTGGTCTAATAACAATATCACATTTCTGAGTGTGGGAGGTTATATAGCTATGGTTGTAAAATTATGATAAAAACAAATTCCTTAAACTTTTTTTCTGTTATTTGACAGTAAAAATTTTATCTACTCTTCAATATTTTATTATTGTACCATAAATATTTCATATACTGTTCAGTATTTTGTTATTTTACTGTTCAATTTTTGTTGCTATAAATTTGGTTTTACAGTTAGCTTATTGTGAGTGTCTGCTTAACTTATTATAAAATATGTTACATATGGTAATTTTCATTTCTTATCATCTTTGTTTTGTAGTGCAAATATTTGTGTTATTATGTTTTTATCCTTTCAAACAAATGGCCTTAACGAAAAGCTTTGTTTCCATTGAAGTATTTTGAGCATTTAAACAAATAAATTTGTGATGTATTTTACTTAGAAAGAAGGAGCATTTTCACTGAAATGCTGACTTTTAATTACTTAACCCCTTGACATATGATTTTATTTAACCTCTTAATTAGATCATTTAAGCATGTCCAGGAAATTTTTGTATTTAAAATTAATTGTTACATTCACTTAAATACGGATTTAAATAGCAAAAATTCTGTAATATTCGATGCACATGTCTGAGTCGCCATTGTATGTTAAGGGGTTAATGCTGAAATTTTTAACAGATTTAACTGGCATAATTCTTAACTAGTGAATACTAAATTTGAGAAGAAACTTTAAATTCAGTAGTCCTAAATAACTTTCACAGATTTAAGTTTAATCTTATGATTTATTTATAGTTCTATTGTTTACCTGAATGACGATTTTGAAGGAGGAGAATTTATTTTTGCAAAAGAAAGAAATATTATCCAAGTAAGATGTTTCTCTTTTTCAAGATTCAGTATTTATTCTAACCTTGATATTTTTCTTCTTTTTAAAGTTGTAATTTCCTTTAAACTGTTGTAAACCATGTTGATAAATTATTATTTGGGTATGAATTTCTTTTGTTGTGTATAATAATTAAAGGTTCACAAATTCATATGACATTCCAATTATGCTTATTCATTGATTGGCTTAATATTATTTCATAGTTTATTTTAAATTTCTAATACTAAATATAAAAGTAGAATGCATTATTACTTTATTATAGTAATACATTCAGCTTTCATAGTTAATAGTCTTTTTATAGAGAAATAGAAAAATTATGATGAATTGTAAAGGGCAATATCTTATGTTTGAAAACTTCATTTCATGTAGTTTATAGTAAATTAGATGAATGGATCAGAAATAAGAATTAAACTATAGAGTTTAGTTCAAGGGGGTCAGCAAATTGTCACTTTGGACATATCTGGTTTGGATATAAGGATTTGAAGTAAAATTATTAATATATTAGCCCAGATCCTCCGGTAACGCTCTGACGTCACCAACAATAAAACTCGTGCCATAGCACTGTGAAACGTTAAACAGCATTATTTCGTTGTTAGAGAACCTGAATTTCAGTAATTTTAAATTTAAAAGAGTAATTGTCGATCTAATTTCAAATTTAATAGCTCTAAAATAGTGAAATAAATTTTTTATCAGTTGATAGAAAATTTTATCTCGCTATGATCAATAGTTCCCGAGAAATTTTAAATTATATTAATCCTATATTTCAAATTAATTTCCGTTTTTTAATAGAAAGTAGTAAATTACGTTAGTGGTATATCACGCGTGTGATATAGTTTGGAAGCCAAATTGTAAAATTGCCAAAAATTAAATTAGCCACCAGTGACATGAATCTACCATTTGTTCTCAACCGCCACCAGTTCCCTTTAATTCGAGCTTACACGATGACTATCAACAAATCGCAGGGGCAAACTTTCGATCATGTTGGAATTTACCTCGATGAGCCTGTCTTTTCACATGGACAGTTCTATATTGCACTTTCAAGGTCTAGGAGTCCCAATCACGTTAAAATTTACACAAAGGCGTCTGTAGTACAAGGAAAATTATTAAACAACGAAAAATACTTCACAAGGAATGTTGTTTACCAAGAGGTTTTTTGAATAAAGAAATATTTAAATAATATGTAAATAAAAAAAATATCCTGTCATAAAACATGTTTATTTTATTTGTTTTCAATCAATGATAAACATTTCTCTCGCATATATATCTATTTAAACACGTCAAATTTGAAGGGAAATCTCTCGAATGAAGAGGCAATTTGCACCCGTCAAACCATGACGGGGGATTTTTTAGTTTAAAATAAGAGTCAAATTATTATTAGTAACATTTTTAAATGAATACTGTTAACATAAAGGCAATTTAATTTGTTTTGTAGGCATTGGAAAATTCCTATACACTATTAAAGTGGGGTTTTTTTACTATATATATTAGCAAGTGCCCCCAAATTCAAAAGTGCACAATTTTTTAAGTGCAACATATTTTTTACTAAAAGCAATTCCTCCTCATTCAACTGAAATGTGGTTGATTGGACTGGAATTGTGTTTTGCACTAAATTATCTAGTTTCTCGTTTTAAAAAAAAACCTGCGTCCAGCTTGTGTTTTCATCTGTCTGCATATTTATATCAGCAGTCAGTCCATTTCATGACATGAATGGACTGCTGAAACATGAATTCCATTAATGTTAATTTAGAAGTCAAAATTCTGATTCTACCTTGAAACCATACTTGAAAGTGAAAACAAATAGTTACAAATGGGACAGACAGAAATATTCTCAGAAAAATGCAAGCTTTTTGCTCGTATTGCTTATAAAAAAAAGAGCAATTTTTGTGCATTTTTTTTTTATTTTAATAAAGATTATTTGACATAATTACTTGTTATACTGTTATATTAAATTCCCAAGATGAAGAAATAATAAAAAATAAAAAAAATGGAACAAAAACAAATAAACTACATAAAAAAAAAGAGAAACTCCTGTCAAAAGAGGTATTCCGTCTTGTGCCCAATAAACTGTAAAATAGATGTCATGGCTTCAAGGCACAATGACACAGGGCGGTGTTCTGTCAAAAGAGGTAGCTAAAAAGCTGTGTGCAAATACAGCAAAAAAGCAGAGAAAAAGACAAAAAAAAAAATCTTCTCAAAATAAAAAATAAAAAAACCTGATGATTTACCTAGGCATTCTAGAGATAATGTAGTCCCGAAAACTGTACCAGTAATTAAAAAAGAGATGCTAATGAAGACTGTGCAAAAACTTGAGCCTCTACTGAAAATAAACTTGCAGAGGGTATAAAAACATCCTTTATTGAAGAAAAATCTGTTAAAGATAGGAGCCCTCCAAAACAAGGGGTGAAGCGTGTTAATGGAGATCTGTTACCAACAAAAGCCACACAAATAAAAAAATGAAAGAAAACCATTTCTTTAACAGATTAAGGAAATGTTTTCAAGGTTCAAATAACAATAATGCTAAAATGGATCTATAGTGTAACTTCTCATGCAATTTCCGTCCCTCTCAGTTTATAAGTTACAAAGTCAATTGCTGTTACTTCTTGAAAAAGTATAAAAAAATAAAAGAAATAAAACAAATTCATGTATATGATACACTTAGGCTATAATTTATAAAGAGCTTACTTGACACAAAGAAAAGCACTAAGGTGTAAAGAGCACATTCCTACACAATGCATGGAATAAAAAAGAAATTATTTGTTCTTATTTTTAGCAGCTTTTATCAATCTATTAAATATAATTCTTCTCACGACTATATGTTGAAGTAATCTTGCATCTCAGTGATGCAGTGAATGTTTTAAATCATGTCTAATTTTTGTATTTTTCGGATGCGATGATGTATTAAACTTGTTTGTTTCGTTTTAATGCAAATGTTAATAATAATTTAATATTCTTTTTTCTTATTTATACATACTAATTAAATTATTACTGTGTAATATTTTCATCATGTTGCATGTTCTGATGTTTTCACTTCTAAAAACGTCTTTCGCTAAAATTATAGTCACGGTGAATTTTCTTTTTTTTCGCTCATTATGATTTCAGTCTTTTCATTTTTTGCAATCCATCCCTGATAAGAGATTTATTCTTAGAACTAACTTTCTAATTATTATATCACTTTTTTACTCAAATTAAACAAACCCTTAGTTTGTCTTGAAAATAATTTATCTGCATATAAATATGTTGTAAGTTATAAACCTAACCACATAATTAATCTTATTTCTATTCATATTTAGTGTTTTTACTATCCTCTGTATAAAAAATATTCAGTTATACAAAAATGAGTTAAAATCCAAAAACGAAATTTCTTCATTTAAGAAAACTCTATACATGTGTCATTTACTATCCAATAACTAGGTGAAATTTAATGTGGTTAAACTACTAATATCTACCAGTAATTTTTTTGAAGAAAAGGCAATGAAATTTATTCAAAATAGTATGGTTTGGAAAAATGACTGCTTAATTGACACAAAGGAATATTTTATGATTTGTTTAGAGTCAATGAGTGTACTGCTAGAAAAGTATGAGTCTAGAATTTTATACAGTGCTTTTGGTCCTATAGTCATTTAGTAAAGTATTTCTCTACAGCACAGTAACATTTTAAACAAGAAAAATTCTCTCTTCTGTATTCAGACAGCCAAGTTATGACTGCTTTGATAATGAATTTTAGACCATTCTCAGTAGCTCTAAAGGGAAGGACTGCCGATTAGTGAACAGTGCTTGTCAGTGACCGATTGGCGAAACTAATAATATTCAAAGACTATCATCATTGAGTTACAACTGCAACAAGTGGAAACTTTTTTATTTAAAATATTCATGTATCAAGAATATTTTGCTTAATGGACTAGGGGACTATGTAAGAAATTTTGAGCTTTATATTCAGCACTTGCATTATATGTCAAAACCAAACTTTAATATGATATAACTAACTCTTGCAGGTGTGATCTAATTCATGGACCTTGTCCACAAATAAAATTTTTTTTAAAGCATTTTTCATGAGAAGTATATACTATTCAAATGTCAGTTTTTTTTAAAAAAAGAATATAGCCTTTTATTCTGATGGTAATTGATGCTAGAATTTTCTATTTTAAAACTAATTAAAGTATTCCCTGTTAAAGATGATATTATATATTAGATGTATTTTATCCAGCATGTGTACTAAAATAGCGTTTTTCACCTTTTCATTTTCTGGCAGAAATTCTCTCATATTTGTATTTTTTATAGGCTGTGTCAAACCCTTCAGTGCAAAGACTGATGGTTGCATTCTCTGCTGGTAAGAAATTTACATGGTGTAGAAAGCTGTTATAAGGGACGTGTTATTCTTTAGGCTATGTAGTTTACCTTAGACTCAGAGCTAAAGAAGCGGGACTTTTATGTGAGTTATACTGGATGATTGGGAAAAAGCGAGAGGGCTTTACGAATCAGCACTACTAGTGAAGCAATGTTAATGAAATCCACTTTAATAAATTTACAATTGCTTAAAAGGACATGTATGACACAAATCCTCTGAACTATGCATTATCTGATAATACTCAACAGATATTTGTAGCAAAGCGGGACAAGTTTTTATAAGCAAAAGTGGAACAATTTTTCAACATTATATTTCTTTGTTATTTTTACTTGATTAAACAAATGAGCTTTCTGGCCTTCGCAAGTTAACTTGAGTTGCTTGCAGGCCATGTATACAAATGTTCCCATGCCTTAATGGGATTCAACTTGGCCTTTATGCACAATAGCTAGTATTGCTAACCTCCACACTGCCGATAAGTTTTAACAAAATGCCAAAAATTGTAAATAATTTTGTTGAGCAGCTCAGGGTAGTTAATGAGAATAAAAGTATTTCTCATTTAAAAGAAATTCAGCATTTATCTCTCTACTTAAAAAACAATAATTCAGCAATGATAAATTAATATTTTCTCATTTTTTTTCTTAATATCTCTAGCTTAAAACATAATTTGAAGCATTACATGTCTTTTTATGTGTATTTTGCATTTATAGTGTTTTTAAATGCATTATCATCCTATGTGACTTTTAGTAATATTGATGCTTATAAATGCATCCAGTATTGAGAATTAAGGTATTTTTTACGATTTTTTTCATGTAATCTTTCTCCCGTGATCAGAGTCCCCAGTACCTCTCAAGAAGTGTGCTATGAGAACTCAAAATTTGCCAAATAATTTTGTTGATATAGAGAAAAAAAAACTAGTCACTGTAAATGGTCAATTGTTGGACAGCATTTATTTTAGATGCACAATTCAAATGGTTTTTATACTTATAAGTTTAATAAAATGGTAACCCATCACTGGATAATGAATCAAAGTATAAAAGCCCATTTAAAGCATTATCACACAAAGTGGGAAATTTCATAAGAGTTTGCACAAGAAAAGTCAGCATCAAATTTTTAAAGCACTTGGTAAAAATTTCATTAATATTATGTTCAACTAGCAGGAAAATCTTTGTAATAATCATAAAATGTATTCTTTATCTGTATTACTATTTTATAGCTTTATAATAGTAGTGACCCAAAACTATTTTTTCACCAATTTTGACTTGAATGAGAGATTTTATATGATACTGGAGTCCTTATGAAAGACAAGGAAAAGAAAATGGATTCAAGCTATCACGAGGTAAATGTCAATTTTGGAATTCATTGCTTTTCTTGCAGAAGGAAAAAGAAATGAATATCCCAACACAGTGCTAGATAACTTGCACATTGAAGCCATGCACAGTTAAATTTTCCACATGATTGAGATGCCATATGTTGTGACCTCACATTCTTTTATATATTGCTATACTAGCCGCCTTTTGCGACCAGCTTGTTCACCGGGAATATACTTTCAATTGAATCTCTTATGCATAATTTCATATTCGTGGTTCTCTTAACAATTTTAAATTTCAAATAGTGACAGATATTCAACCCATGTTCTTTCAGTAGCTTTCACCTGTTCTGTTTGTTGTCTGCATGAATGTCCCTAATCGAATCAAGTGACTGGCTGTGTCTTGCAACATCAAATTGCATATTGTTGGCATCAACTTTATTCTTATTCCTCTTGCAAAATATTCATTTGATTTTAACTTCAAAATGGCACGTCACTTTTTACTTCCAGTCGCATGTTAGCTGAATGAAAATATGCTGATTAAAACATAGAATTAACCATTAAGATATAACCTTAGCTTTCAACAATGATGGAGAAATACGCAAATAAATATGTTTTTAAACAATGAAAACAGTTTGAGTTGTGTTGCAACAATGAAACGTATTTTTGTAAATTATGCCAAAAAATGTTAAAAAATTTATTAAAATTAGAGAAAAAATCGTATGGCAATTTAATTGATATCATTGAAAAGGTATTTTTTGCACTTTCAGGTGGCGTAAAAATAAATTTTGTGCTGTAATATTTTCGGAAGTTATTAAGCAAAAACGCCAAAATTTTGCTTAATTTTTAATTAAAATTTCAAAAAAAAGTGCTTTGAGAGGTGCACATTACCACCCTCCAAAGTATGTTTGTGCCAAATTTCGTAGCTCTAAGTTCAGTGGTCTGCCCTGTAGAGCGCCGATACACAGACACGCACACACATTCCCCTTTATTATTAGTAGAGATCTATAGAAACAATTTCAACATTTATCAAGCTCACCTATATAAAATAATAAGAAAAATTTGTTATGAAAAATTCCTTTTCTTCAAAATAAGTATTGGTCATAATAACCCAAGAGTTTTTTTCTTTATTGACTGTACTTTTTTTTATTTCAATGGATTGTTCCAAATACAGCTAACCTTAATTTGAGCATAGTTTGATTATCTTAAACACTGGCATTACACAAATTTTATGGCAAATTTTAAAGATAACCTTAGCCAGTTGCAGAGTTTTAGAATCGAAAAAAAGTAACTGGAGACGTCTAGCTGTCTGTTTTACAAATAGGAGAAAGTTGTTATATTTTGTTATCGGTGCTGTCATTAAAATAAACTAAGCATCCAAGGATTATTCTCAACTCCAAATTCATCTTGAAGCCGATGATAAAAAATACATTTTGAGCTGCTAGAAATGCATTGCTAGACAGTAAACTTCCAACCCTTATGCTGATATTGCTTCTATACCCAGCTATATGTCTTGTTATTTTGGGGGGAACAGCCATTCACAACTAAATTTTGATTTAAATAAAATTTTAACTTGGAAATACTTCCAAATTCCTAAAAATGTTAACCATGAGATTATCAGATCTTTAGTACATAACAGTTGGTAGTCCTGAAATACAGAAAGACCCCTTGATTTGTTAACTGTACATATATATTTATTTAGATTGTTTGATGGGGGAATTATTATCATTCAAAATTATAGTGGTAAAAATATCATTATTTTTTCTTTTTCTGAAAATTGAAAGAGAGGCACTTTTTTTAGTTTCCACAAAGCAGTCGATCAATTTTAAGAAATAAATAAATAAATGTCAATTTTTAAGTAATACAATTATACTCAAGGGTTTTGAAACTGATGAGATTTTTTATTGTTATTATCAGTAATCCAAATTTACTAAATTTTTTTTTTTTTTTTTTTAGAAAAATGGTGTCTAAAAAATCAACCTTCCAGTAATATCACTTATAATTCTTCAATTGCATTTTCTTTGTGATATCTTTTTTTGTATCTTCCTATGATATTTATCTCTAATATCTCTTTATAGATGCATACTAATTCTTTATAGATGCATACTAATAAATTGGATAGTTTAAATTAACTTTTTTAACAGTCTACCATAATTTTGAATCCATTTTAATTTAAATGCTGTGGTGATTTAGATCATAAATGCGAAAAACTTACCTTAGTAACTTAATGGATTTTCTATTATAAAAAAGTTGTTTGGCATAATAATAAGTGATGTCATGCCATCATTGCTAGGAATTTATATATAACAAACAACATTAAATTCTATTCTAGAAGAGACAGCATTATATTTTTCTTGTTTTTGTAGTGTGATAAATGCTTAAATATGCTTTATATTCCTTGATGTTAAAGTTTGCATTGCCTTTCAGGTTACTCTAAATCAGAAATTTAACTAGTACAATTTCATGTAAGTGTACCCATTCCAAAAATATCTATAATATATCTTTGTTTATATTTTATTCCAGTTGTTCATCTATCTTTTTTTTCAAATTATATTGCTCAGAAAAAAGTATATCCAGAAAAAATATTGGATATACAAATGAATTGTTTTGTATGGCAAACTTTTTTCAGTGACTAAAATTTTTCAAATTTATTTTATGTAGCATTTGCCATATTTTATTTTACTGAGTCATTTCCATTTATATATGTAGAGAGATATATACAGTTTGTTGTATTTTACCATATAAGTTTCTTCGACTTTTTGGAATTGCTGACAGAATGGCAGCATCTTTGCGTAAATCTGGTGCATTATTCTTTAGTATGATTCTTGAACATGTGAAAAATAAGATCTTAATAAGCATTAAAGATATTTGGTTAGTTGACATGTTCATTCATCATGTAATTCTCCAATTCTTTTTCATTAAGTTTCTGTCGAAAGGGAAAAAAATCTTTATTGTTCCCCTCCCTCGTAAGCAGTATGTTTTTACTCTGTATCTTGTTTTGTAAAGGAAGAGAATCTCCAAACAAAAGACCCCAATATAATAATTTAACCTCCAAGGCATCAGTTATTTTGATTGAATAACTTTCAGCTCTTAGAAATGAACTTTTAACCCTACTTATTGTTATTAAATGAGATACTCAATTTTCCAAGAAAATATTTTCCAGGGGATTTAAAAAAAAAAAAAAATTGCAAAGATAAATAAGAATAAACTGCTTTTGAGCTAGACTTGAAAAACAAAGAAAGCTGGTTTAGCCACTTAAAACAAAATGCCTCGCCCAAGTATCATTAATTATACATGGGCTTGCTTAGAAACGAAAGACTTGTTTCTGTATTACACCCGACTCATAATTGCTTAGAGATTAATAGGAAGCATTGTTCTTTCTAGTTATCCGTAAGTCTTGTTACAATTGATTGTCATCTTTGGTTACTTTCATATACCCTTATATCTTAGAATTAATCAAATGGGAATTG
Source organism: Araneus ventricosus (assembly GCA_013235015.1). NCBI lineage: Eukaryota > Metazoa > Arthropoda > Arachnida > Araneae > Araneidae > Araneus > Araneus ventricosus. The sequence continues at coordinate 10,127 of BGPR01019700.1, forward strand.
TTAGATTAAAATTCTGCCTCAAAATTGTTGAGGACTCTACAATTTTGAATGCTGTTTAAATGTGACTTCATTTGTATGCCAGTTCCAGCACAACACAACAACTCTTATAAGAAAATAAGGATTCACCGTTTTGCCATTTTTTATTCTCTGCACTGCATGATATTTCATACAATGCATTTTTCATTGCTGTTAATTACATTATTAAAAGGAATTTTTATTCAACTGAATTACTTAGATTGTTAGATTGCTTCAATATTTCTGTTAATTGGATGTTAAAATATTTGGCACATTTTTTTTTTTTTTTAATTTAGCTTATTTTAGATCATATATCTTGATTTTTCTTTTCTGTGTGTGTGTCTATGAGTTCATTTCTTTTACTAGCATTTCCGAAACTAAACAAGGCCTTTTTATTTTTATTTTTTTTTTTGCAAAGAATATTTATATTTGTAATAAAATAATGTATAATTGTATTTTTTTAAAAATTATACATCTAACAAAGTAATTTATGTTCTGCCTGCCATTATGATCACATATGCATTGAAAAAACTTGTATTTTATTATTATAGATTATATGTTATTGTCCTCCAAAATATATTGGATCCATGGGATCATATAAAAATTAAAACATTAGTTAAATTTCATAATGTAATTGAACTTACCGTATAGTGAAATGGGCTAATATAATGGATGTAGAAAGAAAGCATAATATTCTTTTGAAATAAAGACTTTGAAGATAAATTATTGTGATGCAAAGCTTTGTTAGTTATATATGTGCTACTGGAAATAGCTTATTCCTCCAATGCACCCACTGATTATTTATGAAATTATTATGTTCATTACAGTCTGTTTAAAGGTTTTGGTCTCAATGTCATGGTTCAGTTTGAAATTTATAATTTTCTTTGATAATAATATCATAAATATCAACTGATAGTTGGAATTTTGATCAAATTTGTTTTTACTCATAGGAGCTGGATCCTGTTTATTTCTTCCTGTACCTGATAATAATTAATGTACAAATTCATTTAAACCTTGAATGTCCTTCCTCCTATATTAATAAGTTTGTGGAAGTGAAGATTTTGGATCTGTTAATATAGCTTCTGTTTACTCAGGGACTAAATATTTTCCAAAAAACATTAATTTAATGCATGACTAAAATTTTTTATATGTATAACAAAGAATAATTGTTAATCACTTAATCAATGCTACTTAATTTGCTTATTTATCCTTTATCAAATTTGAATATCTGAAAATTATTCGAGATATTGTATACACATTACACTTCGGGCTCGAATATCCGAAAACATGACAATTTTTTTCAACTCATGACGAGAAAAAAAATTAGCTAAATAAATTTTAAACTAAAATGCTTGAGGCAAGATGCGGAAATTCCAGTCATTCTATTCAATTTAAACTACTTTTTTTTTGTCTTTGTATCATTTTTTAATGTCTCTTTGTTTTTATTGTTTAAAACATGTTTTTATATGGAGTTGTTGGAATTGACATCAACATGTAGATCAACATACGTCTTGATTGGTTGCGCATGCACAAATGTCACAGGCATTACCAAGGCAACCATTTGCCATTGCCTTGCAACTCCCAGGTCTGTTCTGAAGTAGTCTGCACATGCGCGCTTAATTGTGACGTAACTTACCTACACAGTGACATCAGAACTTTGACATCTCTATTTGTTTATGCGAGATATCTAAAATCCGGAAATTTCTGAAATCCGGACCTTCCAAACCCTCGAGCAGTCCGGAGTTTTGAGTTTGTACTGTATTACAATTTTTTATAAATTTTACCTAATCAATTAAACACATAATCAATTAAAAAAAGTTTTAAGAAATTATAATGATTTCCTTGAATATATATTCTTATTTAAAAATATTATATTTTCTGTCTTCTCAATTTTTGAAATCCATAGTTCATTTTCTTTGATTAAATTGTGGTTTTATAAATCACAAAACTCTAAAAATTCAATAAATAATTTTACTCTCCAAATTTTCTTAATGGTTTTCCATTAATAAAATAATTTATTTTTAGCAAAAATCTAACTTTCAAAATGTACTGTGTGTTTTGCACAACTTCATTTAAATCTTTTAAAACTGACATGCATTGTAAAAATTAGTTATGCTCTATTCTATAATTGGAGGTTTTGTTTGTTGTTTAAGGTATTTTATATAGATATGCTTTTTTTATATTTGAATGTTTTGTTTATATATCTATTTGTTTCCTTAATCTCTTGAAATATAACTGTGATTGTATATTATTCAGCAAGCCTTTTTAAGGATCTGGTTGTGGTCTTTCTGATTTTTTGGAATTTTACTACTTATTAATGCTACTTACTGTGCTGTCATTTATTGGTTGTGGGTTTTAATTGTATTATATTAGATTTTTAATGTCTTTTAATTTGCCGTATGTGTTTTATAAAGTCTAGTCGAATGTAAATATTTAAAATGTGCCTTTTCCCATGCTTCAGCATCTGAAGATGGCACTGATGCACTCATATTTTTATATGCACTTCCATGTGAGTATTATATTTACAAAAAATTCACATTGTTACAATTTCTGTGAGATTTATTGAAAATTTTTTTCGTTGTTTTGAAATAATTTAATTTTGGAAAAATTAAATATTAATCTTTAATTATTGTGTTTAACCCTTTCACTGCTTTTTAGATATAAAATATCTGAAGATACTTAGTTTAAGTAATACAACTACTTTCTACTTAATATATTGCATGCAGCTGCTCTGATTATCTTATTAAAAGTTTATTCTCTATATGAGTATGAAAATCTTAGTTTTGAAGAATATATCCAAAAACCAAAGTAGGTTGGAAAATAAAATCTGTTAAAAAATATATATATATTCGAAATAATGTGACATAATCGATTCCTCAGGTCGATTGACATTTGATTGTTGGAATTCCATATCTGGATTGGCTTTTTCATAGTAATAGTTTTTAATCTTATTAGCTTTCTGTATTTCATTGTGTGAATAATATTAAGTTATATTGTTAATTATATTTAATTTTAAATGAGAGTTTAATAGGTGTATATGATGAAAATGTTATTTCAGTTTTAATGGTTTAAATAAATAAATAAATATATATATATATATATGAGATCACAAAATGAAAATTAGTGTAGTAGCAGTTAACAGACAACTAACTACGATTTACATTTTGCTCTTTGTAATAGTTATGAATTCTTCAAATTGAAAATGTCAAAAGATATAAAAACACGAGAAAATGAAACTTGATAGTCATGAAATTCATAAAAAAAAGATGCATGTTTTTATTAAATACAGAAATCTGACACTTACTTCCTCTTTAACAATAATTCTCTTCATACTTTATCCCACTTTTTGTGCAATGGTGAAAGGGTTAAAACATAGCAATTTTTCATTCTTAAAAAAAATTATTTTCTTTTCATTGAATTCTTCTTTGATGAACTGCACAATGATATAATACCAAGCCTGAATGTACTATCTTTGTAATGATTTATGCTTAATAAACTATGAAAACAATGTTTAGTTATAGTATTCTGTGTACATAGATTGTGAGAGAAACACTATTTATTAACACTAAAAGAGGAGCATGCGAATGTAAATCTCCTCTGTAAAAAAGAATTGTCTATTCTCATGTATATCATGCATAATAAAACACTTCAAATCAAACATCAGTTACAAAAACAAACCATTTTATTCCCTTTCTTTATAAAGTACAATATGACTAGAGTAGTATTTCAATGTTACAGCATGGTCATTTGAATGAATTTCGAAAAATAAATATCCAGAGATTTATATCATTTATATATAAAAAAGTAAGAACATTTACCAATCATAAACAGAATAAAACTATATGCATATTTATATACAAATTAAAACAAGTATGAAATATAGTTCAAAAAAGCTGTTTTACATAGTACTTTTTTTCAACATCCTCCTTGTAAATCGTTACATCTAATCAAGAATTTGTTTTATAGACAGTATTTTTTATATAAATCTATATGAACCTTTTATTTCAGTCTGATACATTTGTATGCCTTCTTAGTAATAAATTTACTAATTATTTTTGAAAAATCTAAATTGTAGATTAGTTAGCTTAAGAATTAAATGTCTTTTTTTTTACTGGAGCATATTAACGGTTTACTTTTGAAAACTAACGATATTTTCTTTTGCAGTGTTCCTATTTTTTCCATATTAAATCTGAATATCTCAAGAGTATGGGTCAGAATGAACTCCTAAATTTGTTTAGCGGTGAAATCGTGTAAATCATTTCATGCTGGTACTGTTTTAATTTGACAAGTTAACACAGGTTCTTTAGCATTAACAGGCTTTTTGTGGTTATCTGATGGTCTCTTTCGAAAGAATATTCCTTCTAAAATAAGAAATGGCTTCTCCACAGCTATGTGTCCAATAAATGCGAGGAAAAAAGCTATTACAGTATATGTCAAGAACTCAAACACCTGAAAAATGCAGTAAAATATCTATTAGTTAACAAAATAATAAAATGTCTATTAGTTACTTAGCAAAGAATAAGAAAATTTTTGAATTAGTATTTTTGCGCTTTGAGATTTGTTTGCCAATATGGTAAACCTCTCTACAATGGCTGCTGTTCTCTCCTAGGAAAACTGGCCGCTCTAAAAGGGTTTCATGTTTGGAAGTACAAGATACATATTTAAACAAGCCCTAATTTGTTATTGTTGATAAAGCGAATTTTAAGAATCTTCTAAAGAAAAAAAAAACAACTTTGATTTTTTTTTAAAGATACAATTTATGTTTGCTTGTATCCTTCAGGTTTTTCGGAGGTAACTTTTCTTCAATTTTTTTTTTAATTGGAAAAATAAATTCCTAATCATTTCGTTGGTAGTTGTTGAAGAATGTGCAATAATACCATTTATTTTTCTTAGTCTATTGAACTGAAAGTTTCATTTTCCATGGGTCGCAACCCATATCAGCAGCTTCTTTGTCAGAGTTCAAATCAGAACCTGAAAGGCACAAATGAACTACTGAATGCCCAATGCCGTAGAGGCTGAAGTTCACTTTTCTCTTCGCATTGGGAAGGGAATAATCAATTTTGATCTGATTTCCAGTGTTGCTTTTGAGTGCTTGGAATTTTTTTTCCTCCCTTTTCTCTTAACAGAGAGATTCGTCATCTGACTGCGGTTCAAAATTACGAGGTCCATCCCTAAATAGCCCTCGTGTTACTTCAAGATGGGATGTTAACCTTAACAGAGAGATGAAAGAAATGGATTTTATTGAAGCTGAGTAGGAAACCAACACAGTGCTCAAAGGGGTTTTAGTGGCTGTTCCTAGACGTTATTTAATATTATGTTTATGAGCCTAACATTCAATACCAGACAAAAATGCCCGTTGAGACAGGTGACCGTTATGCAAGGTGATGCTTTGAGAAGTTCTATTGCACCATCCATTTTTATGTCATTTTGTTGGTGAAATAAACTAGGGAATGCATTTCGACTTTCTGTTACATTTATTTTGTGCAACAGTTGGCATTCATAAAATTCCTATAAAAGCATCCAAAAGGAGCTTCTCTATCGAGATTTGCCATTGTATTTTTTTAATTTCGAATGTTTTCCAGTGATCATTTTGGAAACTACTATCGAAAGAAAATTGTTTTTACGCCATCTTAAAATTTAAAACATTATCTCTTCATTGAGGCTTTAGATTGTTAGCATTGAAAACTGCATCTATTATTTATTAATAATGTTTGCAACAAAAGTTCCATTAGGAAGACAACGTTTCTTCGTCTATTTTATATTTCATCTCATTGGTATTCTGGTTTGGAATATTTGTGTTTGAATCCGTTTTCAAGAAATATAATTTGAATTGCTGTTGTTACTGAAGTTAGACGTAGATTATTGGTTACCAGTGCCAAGCACTTCTTCCCAGACCAGTGGCGAATCCAGGATTCGGGTGGGGGGGGGGGGCGGAGGTCATAAAAGTTTTGTATCGTAGTGATGAATGTCAAACCTCATTGCTTATGTAAACCAAAACACTTTAACTTTACAGACTTCCCTCACCTGGCAATAAGAAACATAAAGAACACTACAATGCTTTCGATAATTTAATAAATACAATAAATAACTAGCCAAAAAATGTTTTCGACCGCTTCAACGCTACAAGTACAAGAGCAATGACTAGAAAAGTAGGAAAATTTTCGAGCCTGTCAAGCCAGAAAGCAATCTTGTCACGAATTTATAATTTTTTAAAAATGAAAATTAAGAACAAACAGTTGTAGTGATTTTAAATAAAATCAAGAATTTTGGTTTAATTCTGGGGGGCTGCAGCCCAATAGCCCCCCGCCCCTCCCAGATTCGTCTCTGTCCCAGACTGACCATTATTAAAAAACTGTAAACATGAGTAGAATAAACTGTTCGTGATTTAAGTGTAACGTGCTGAGAAAAGCAATTTGCACTATTTAATCAATTCACTAATGGAATTTGAAAGCACCTTGAGATAGTAGATTTTAAGGGAATGGAGGAAGTAATGTATAAATTAGGTTAGTGTAAAAATCATGTTTTATGTTGTGAAGCATTCAGCCGCAGTATTATGTGTAACGTACAATATCGGATTTTCAGTAACACATTCTAAATCATCTGAAGACTGCAAATTTGACAGCGAATTGTATTGTTTCAATACTTGTATAAAGAAACAATATTGGCATTTACTCCAGACTTATGTAATTTGTTAGATTCATACAAAACTCTAAAAATATCTAAAATAAAGAAGTGCAATTTATAAGTATACTGATATAAAATTAAAATGCTTAAACGTTTTAGAATTTTTCTCTTAATTATCTTAAGCTATTATTTATTTTAAATAATATTTAATTCATACTAACCAGTTCAGTATGCCCGTAAGTAATTCTTTCTCTCATAGATGCTGTTCTGTATAACATGATAAGTGGATGAAGTAGATACACAAGATAACTTAGATCACTCAAAGGGATAAAAACGTTCCACGACAAAACACGATTCGCAATACCTAGAAAAAGAATTTCGATTTGATTTTAATAATCACATAATTGTAGCACCACAATATTGAACATTATTTGGGCATACCGAGTAATACTGAATGCTGTATCAAAATTTTTGTAAACGTAAAATTTTGGCACAAAAATATTAGTTTTAGCTTAATAATTTACTTTATTTTTAAAAAAAATATCACTGGAATAATTTTTCACTCAAAAGCCGAATACTGTATAACGTTGCATAAATAATATTGCAAATTGTACATTCAATAACATTGAGCAATATTGCGAAAACTACGCTGTAAATTCTACATTTAACAACGTTGATTAGAGTAATGATGGCATGACACATACCATAGCCTCTAACATGCTGTAAAATCCTAAGATTTTTTAAAAATTTTTTATTGATATATTTTCATTTTGAGAGTGTGCATTTGCTTACCTCCTCTACCGGTGATACAAGCAAAAGCGAGCCATCCAATGCTCAGAGTCCAACCCATCCTATAACAGGATAAATAAAATGCTCTGACTTCCACGCTTTCTGAGGGTCCATATATACCATAAACTGAAGTTAAAGCACCCAGTATTGCCAATAACCAACCTAAAATTTGGTATCCCTGGGGGAAAAAAATGTAGTAAACATATTTTATGTGAAGACAAATCGTAAACTTAAAAGCAATACTCTCAGAACATCACAGATTATTTTAAGAAAAAGATTTAAGAGAGATTTTATTTATTTTAAGAAACATTTTAAGACTGCTAAGGTCTATATTGAAGAGCAATAAATAAAGCAAACTAACATTTGTATAAAAGTGCACAATGTATTTTCTACTATTTACTTTTACTCAAACTTATCTTCTCAGATTAAAATACTTAATCGACAGAAATGTTTTCCCCTTGATTTTTTTCATATACTTTCACAATATTAAGTTTTGTGCATAACTTTGTTCTATAGTGAACAGAGTCTGGTATGCATTTTTGGACTTCTTCCTAATGGCCTATTGGATTGGGTCCAAAATTTTATATAGATCTGCAATTCTGCTGATAAGACACGCCAAATTTCATCCATTTAGTTTGTGACTTTTTTTAGCTGTGTTCACATACACACGGTTGGTTAGACACGCACATTTCCCGTTGATTGATTTCGACTAAAAATGTGATACATATCTACAATTTCGGTGTCAAGAATCAGATTCTTACTCATTCCCCCTGCTCCTTCCATTTTTATACATTTTTATTTAGCTTGACTTGTTTCAAAAATGGAATTTTGTAGTCGATTTTTCATTCACTTCCTGATTCGCTAGAGTATTTAACTCTTAAAACGCTTTTTTTTTTATCTTTTTAATATTTAAAACGTATTAACAATACTTGTTTTAAGCTACGAAATAGTCAAAACAAATATGGAAAATTGCAACGTATTTTGGAAAAGAATTCATATCTAGTTGTGGAGATTTGATTTGTTTTTACAGCAGTGAAAATTAATTATATGAGCGATCGCAGGGGTGGAGAACCTGCGGCCTTAAGGCCGTTTTGAGTTTCTTATGCGGCCTTATCAGTTATTTACAATTTGTACTGAAACAAAATACTTGTCTATGATAAAAAAAATAATTAAAAAACTATAACCCTTAAGATTTTGCTCGTGCGGCCTTTTGCCCAACTGCCATAATTTAATGTGGTCTTTCATTGCTAAAAGATTCTCCACCCCTGAGCTTCCGAATGTCTAACGAAAGTACATATTCACTATGCTCTAAGTAGAATTGTTTGCAACTGATTTAAGTTGCGTATGTGATCCATAAAAGTATATTTTGTGCATCTGTGAGTTTTAGAAATATGTACGGTTAAAAGCAACTATGTTCTAGTGAAGAAAATTATATCAGAGTTATGGGATAAAAAATTTTCGAATCAAAGACTAATAAAATTTTAAAGAATATAGATCGCATCAAAAGACATTTTTTCGTTCATGGTTTCATATTTAGAATGTTAACAGCACTGAACTTTGATTCACAGAATGTTGGTTAAAAAGGTTTAAATGAAACAAATTTTTACCTCTGTCTAAGTATAATGATATTTAAAATTACAACTCACCATTCCGATTTGTTTGTCCTTATACTTTAACACAAGAAAAGCGAAAGTCATTCCAATTAAGTAAGTAGGTACGTGACAGAAAGGTTTGATGTAGATTTTTGTGTTGTACTCTTCCATTACACTAAAAAACAAAAGCATCTTTCAAAAATTTTTCATATATATAATATATCCAATTGGATAGATCTATTCAATATTGATCCAATAATTCATAGCATATTTGAATCAAATTTTTTGAAAAAGAAAACATGACCAGAATCTTTTGGGGGGCTGTCTTTTTGTGTAAGAAATTTACTGAAATAGCAGTGGCGTGTAAAATTGGATTATTTATTTATTTACAAACTGTTTGAAAACTTTTTAAAAATGAATATTCAGAGTTAGTACAAGTGATGGTAATGGTGAATATTGGGACTTAGACTACATTAAAATAATGATCTACATTTATATACTGATTTAACCTTCCGTTTGTCGTAGTCATTTTCATCCTTAAATGGTAGCAATGATTCTAGCGGATATAAAATCCATTCTGTGATGTGTTAATCCAGTTTTGATAATTCCTTTTATAACTATAATAATTAGTCCTAATGAGAATGTAAATGAGTATTCTCTAAGAAAAATTTAAGTTGTAATGCTTAAAAAAACAGCTAACAGATGCGGATTACATGCATATCTATTAGATATTGCGACCAACGGAGGGCTCAAGCCACAGAGTGATGGGATTTTTGGTGGAATGGAGTCAATTGATGCTCACATGATACATATCAAGTGTGTCAATTTAATTTTAGGATGCACCGTGCCTACTGCAGACGGATAAAGAACCTTCCATCCTTGCTCATAAGAAGCAGTTAGGCGGAGGATGCCATGCGAAGGTACATCTATCAAATGACTGTGACGACACGTGAATTGAGTTCGTTGAATCTCGAATTTGTAGCCTCCAACAATTTAGAGAAGACTTGATGATTACAATCGAAATAGCAGGTTATCTATGAAGATAAAACTCTTTATGTCGTAATTACTTTCACTCACGACATTTCAATACAAGAGAATACTAATGAATCTTGGATTCTGAAACAATCCGAGCTTTTGCGCATGCGCCTGGCGGAGTTCATTTCACCAAAATAGGGTGATGAACTAAATGGATGGGGAGATGTTTACATTTTACTTAGCATGACCTAACAAAGAACTCCGGAAATGCGCTCATCTTACTCATTGCCTATCACCCCTTTCTGGAGTAAAATCGCCCAAAGGTGCTTTTCTTGGCATTTTGAAACGACCAGTAGCTTCGAATCATTGCACTGAACCTTCGAGAAATTCCAAAACAGAATGATTCGGAGACGGAGATTATTTCCAATGACAGAAATAATCAGCGAGAGTGTCCCCTTCGATTTTCTCATACACTTACACAAAATTTTAACTTCGTAGTATAGCAAAGAAAAAACATTTTGCACCTCTTCCCTTTGGCAGATTCCGTCCAAAATTACACAATTGAATCGGATAGTTTTGGTTTGAAGATCCTATACTGATATTCAGCCATTTAGGTTTTTGAGTTATCGCGCTCACAAACGCAGGAATATACAGATCGAGAAACGGTCAACCTCTTGACGGATTTTGCCCAAACTTTGAAACAGATCTACATTTCTAGTGCTAAAACTACATGCCAAGTTTCATCTGTCTAGCACGTTGCATTTTTGAGTTATCTTCTTCACATGCATATGGATGGATAGACAAACAAAATTCCCTCAGACAGATTGCTTCCAAAATGAGACAGAAATCTACAATTTGGGTTTAAAGGCCGAATACCGAATTTCAACCAACTAGCTCGTTGTGTTTTTGAGTTATCGTGTTCACATGCGGATGGATCGACATAATTCCAGAAATGGTTTCTTTCGAACTCTGGGAGGTCTAAACTGTGGGGTTTCATCAAAACCTCGGGATCGAATTTTTTGATGATTACAATACTTTCTCTTTGTGTACCAGAAAGTAAAAATAAGTGGCTCGAACATCAAGTATGATAGATGTGGAAATAAATTATCATCTTCAATTATCTTATTATCTTCAAGTAATATCAGTGCGCTGACACGAATAATATAGCAGACAATTTGGTTATTTATTGACTTCTTCAGTGCATTTTCAATCTCGGATTAACTCCTCAATTATATTTCTGGAGATTTTGAAGAGCCTCGGAAAATTTTCGAGGTAGGTGTAGAATTAATATCGTAATAAATCTCTTCATGTGTTAGCATAGATGTAAACTTTATAATTTTGAACTGTATTCCGATGAAAAAAGTCATTATTCAAATCGTTACTCAACTGTTTCAAAACTAGTTTTGCGTGATTATTTGAACATTAATCAACACTAAGTGAGCTTTCAGTTTTAGTTATATTAACGTCTCATTTTTGAAGCAACACGAGGGATATTGGGAGAAACTACATAATTTTGAACCGTGGTCAGATGACGAGGGCGATACCTGAGTTGCGCGCGGTACCACTCTCTTTAAACTTTCGTGCCGCGACTCTCAAAGTCAGATTTGGCGTGCACTATATACATGGGGGAGTTTCGATGGGATCGGCTTTAGACCCTGGAACCCATCGGTCCGAAGCTGAGATCTTACCACTAGGACAACAGTTCAGATGCCGTTAAGATTTGCGTATTTTACCTTTTCGCTTAACTTAATCAATCTTGTCTATTTATATATATATATAAAACAAAATACTCACTCCATATTTTTATTAATTGCTGGAGTAGGCATAGGAAAGTCGTTTGAAATAACGAGCAGAGCAGTTGTAACACAACTTGCAATTGCAGTAGCGAATCCCAGAAAAATACCAAAATTGGGCCATCTATTTGAAAAAAAACGAATATTGAATTATTCACTGAGTCAATACCGAAAAGAGAACGTTTAATGATACTGGAAATTTAAGGAAAAATAAGTTGATAGAAAATTTATCAATATTTCCTAATTTGCAAAATGCAAAGATTGTACAAGCATTTGGATTCACTGCAATTCTTTAAAATAGATCTTCTAAATGTAGATTTTGCATTGATTTCATGAAAATTAAAGAATCATCAAAGGTTTACATTTTATATGCACAAAACAAAGACCGTGTTTAAGGAGTATTTAATTAAATTTTTTCTTGAGTAATAGATACAAGAAAGAGTTTAATTAAATGGTTGTACCATTTTAAAAGTAGAAATAAGTCATTACAAAAATCTAAATACATGTAAAATAGGAGTCTAGGATAACAACTCTCGTAAAGATATGTAGGAAGAAATATAGATAATGAATTATAGAAAAACTTAAAAGATTGCACTAATTCAGTGTAAAATTTGTAAACAAAGAGCATCAGAAATATATGAAGATGGATACATTTGCAAAATCAATTTATAAAGGTGTAATATTTCCACGATTAATGCATTATTGCATGTTTAAATAAATCTGGATTTCAAATTATATACACATCAATATAACTTACCGGAAAGAGAGAAGTAAGATCACTATACCAATAATGTGAAACTGCATCAAAGCTGCAAGGTACCAGGTATGTACAAGGCACTGAAATTGAATAAATAAAATAAGTAATAAAAATAACTTAGGTACACTGATTGCACTTTATATTTCATCAGCAGCAAAAGAATGAAGAGAAGTCGAATCGTACATAATTCTCACTGCCCCAGAAGTTATTAATGTACAACAAATTTGTCCACCAGTGGTGTTCACAAGCTGCGACTGGAGGTTCCAATGCAGAATTCCACAGAGGGCCAGAACCGATAATAGGCAATGCAAAAAGCAGCAGTATCATCAGTCCTAAAGCTGGTGTCATTCTGAAAAATTAATGTTCATTTTCAGAGAGAGGAAGACAAAAATCTTGACTTCCATACAAATTATCATTTAACACCACAATATCGAGACACGTTACTTGGACGGAATCGGTTCAAGACTTTTTTTTAAAAAATGTTTAACTTACTTAAAAAACCCCTACATTAAGAAACCTCATTTAAAGAAACCGGAGAAATAGTGATATATGACGACTTATTTATATAGAATTATAATTCTTTGGGTAACCTAGTTATGTGCGTATATAAGTATATAAATTCAGTTTTCATGCACATGTTACTGTTAAATAAAGTCATTTTTTAAAGTCAAGATTAGTCAATTTTTTAAACTCTATGTGTTAAGAGGTGTTTCTGATTATGTGGCGGGAATTTTTAAAAATTTCCGCATGCTAGCAATGTTTTCTCAGATATAGGGAGTAAGGTAAGTTAAAAACTTTCCTTTAGTGTTTTTATTTGTGTAAATCATTACTCGAGGATATCGTTTTTTTTTTTTTTTTTTTTTTTTTTTTTCGTCTCCAGCGTTTAGGTTTCTGTACTTATACTCAGCTCGAGTACGAACTAGTTCTGAATTTCTGATGTGGTGATTTTATACTTGTGTCCTATTAATTATACATCCTGAAACTTTCGATTTGCTTGGGATTTTCGGGTCACGAGGGGTCAGATTTTTGACGAAATTCAGATCTCTCACAGAAAAAAATCCCTGGTTTGAATCCCTGCCAGCAGGTAACCTTTGACGAAATCTGCATGCCGGATTCATTCTTTTCCCTTCTTTTCTCAAGTATTTTTTAAGGAATACTTCAATTTTCTCTTCTTTTGAAACAAGAAATATCTAGGTATTTCATGAAATAACGGATATTATATACTTTAATTTATTTAATGGTAGCATGCACTTATAGCATACCCTCATCAATCACAACCGTCAAAGCAACATAAACATTTATGCATGTAAATCTGACCAAAAGTTGAACTGTATTCTCATTCTATTAGTTTTCACAGTTTTTCGAATTATAACGATAATATGTGCGAAATTGTGTGCCCAATAAATTATTTTTGGTTCTTGATATTCAAAAAAAAATCCTTTTACACTCAACATTTTGACTGTGAACGCATGATTTCTTTTTACGACAAACTGTGCAAGCAGACACAACACCAGAAGACAATTTGTTTCAAATGCATAAGGTTTTTTTGAGGAAAATACACTTTAAAAATGGATTCAATTTCTGTAAAATATGCTGCGGTTGTTCAAAATAATCAATTTTGTTATGTATCCCTATTTACATGTACGCATATATTTACATTTTACTTAAATAAAGCCTTTTTTTCTTCCATGAACTTCTCAGACTGAGGATTTGGGAATGACTAGTACTGCCAAAATGTTTATAGTTCATATATTAAGTAATGATTGCATAATTACTCAGTTCTGACTGTATTTCCGAGGAAAGATTTTAAAAATGACATAACTTAAAGACGCTATTAAAATATATATGCGAAACAGCGGTAGCTTATGTGGTCTCGGCTTCGAGCAGAAGGATTCCAGATTCGAAACCCGATTCCACTGAAGATCCGCCGTGTATGGGACGACCGTGTACATTAAATCATAGGTAGTGGTCAAATGTCCTCCCGCTGGTATGAGTCAGAAGTTTGGAGAAAGGGGTGCCCGTTCAGGTGCTGTCCTCGTCACCTGACCGAGGTTCAAAATTACGAGGTCCGTCGCAAAATAACCCTCGTGTTTCATCAATACGGGACGATAATATAACTAAATTGAACAAGAACATAAATGCAAGGAATTTCATTAGGATTTTAATTTTGGAAAATTGTCTGAATATATTTACTTAGTAAGAAAATAAGAATCATCAATTAGATTAATATTTCCTAAATTTATAATATGTACTGAAAATTCACATTACCTCCAGTATTTGTGGACGAAGAACATAAAAAGGTCCAGTTTCCCTTCACTCTTTTCCAATTTCTTCCATGTTGCATACACCAATAAAAACCCACTAATAAAAAAAAAGTTATCGGATGTCATGTCACAGGAAAAAAAATCATTACCTAGACAACAGCTTATATGTTTTATATTTGAACATTTATATGAAAGCAAAAGAACCTTCCTAGTGTTACTCACCTCATGAAAAAGAATGATCCAACTGGAACTGTAAAATTCTCAAGAACCGCAGTTGGCAGAGAATAGTTGAAGTAATCGTCTATTATTAACGCATCACCTAGATAAAATTATGGAATTAAAACTTAATTGACTTAATAATCTAAGATTACAAATATAATGCTTCGGAGTCATTAAAGATGGGCTTCATGATTCATTAATAAATACTAAATAATCTATGATTACAAATAAAAGGCTTCAGAGACATTAGTAAAAGGGCTTCATAATTCATTAATTAATGCAAAACTAATATAGAATTGTGAATGAAATAATTCAGGGGCGATAAAGAAAAACATCAGAATTCGCTAAAATTGCTTAAGTAAACTATGATTACTATTATAATGCTACAGATGAGCTACAAAGAGAAGAATTCATTGATAAAAAGAATTCTAACCGACCCTTTTTTCGGGTCAGAAAATCTTTTGCAACTCCGTAATTCATCTGAAATTTTTTACAACTACATACTAGAAAATAAGAAGACGAAGTATTAATAATAAATAAAAAGAAATTGAATTTAAAATAGCTGAATCATAGGTTTTATTCTAAAGTGTCTGAAAAATAATTATATTTTTCTACACAATATTTAATGGGTCATGAAGCTCTAAAATAGAATTAATTTAATACTAAGCATTGAAATATAATGAAGTGTGAATAAAAAAATAAGATCAATATTTTAAAAAAAACACCCTTCGTTTCGGGCCCCTGGAGCGAGCCTTCTGCACCTTACCTTTAATCCGCCCTTGGAAATATGTTACCAGAGTTATATTACATAGGAAGTTATAAATAAGAGAGAAACATTTTATTACTTTTCGTTCCCTTATTCCAAAACAAGTTTGCAAGTTAGATAACCATACTGAAATGTATGGAGTATCAGTTTCTCAAATATAAAGAGTTCAAATTAATATGTTAAGAACAAGGCTTTTATTATCATGAAATAGAATTAGATACTTACGATATTTCAAGTACTTCCAAGTATCTGTAAAAAAATATGTGTGTCCCAGAATAATCCAAACAGCAGAGAAAAATCTGATTCCATGAAAGCAACTTAAAGAATTATTTCCACTGGCGTCTGCAAACAATTTTTCTGTGTTCGAGTACAATGAGAAAGCCCTCAAAATGCGGAACAACACAACTGAAAGAAAATAAAATAAATTTATTTTTTTAAAAAAAGTGGTTTTGCAGAAGAGATAGTGGCAGCTCAGAAACAAGCAGTCCTGCGAAAAATATTTCTCAAGAGAATACAATTATAATAGATTTTTTTCGAAACACAGCTTTACATCTTAATAGCCCTATATTTTTTATTTATAATTATCTGAATCATATTTTAGAAAATTAACGACTTATCTTTTTCCGATGAGCGATTTCTAGCAAAAGAAAGCGAATGTGTATTAAAGCAGAGGTGTTCCCGTCGGCACAACGTGAAAGCGAAACTTAACAAATAACAGCGAACGAGAACAAGCGAAGGAAAACAAAAGAGCATCACATCGTGAGCTAAACATGGGCAGCTGCGAGAACCTTCACACCGAACCGAGCCACCTTCAAACTCAATAGGTGGAAACTTTGTTTTTCGCCTTCCGATTAGCCGCATAGCTCTTGCGCAGTGAACGAATTTGGATCTTTCGAGCGCTGTTTTCTGAGCAGCCCCTACTTGTATATCTCCTGCTTACTGATTCATTTTCTTTCTTCGTTTTTATTATTATTATTATTTTCATTTTCATTGTTCATCGAACTCCTGAATGTGGAAAAATTAGAAAATAAGATAAAAAAAAATGAAAAAAAAAACCTGCTTTTAAAATAATTTCAGAGGGTGCTGCAGCTCTGCAACCTTAGTAAACCAACCACCACTCAGATTTACTTTTCGTGGTATTTAATTTTGAGTTTCAGAACATCATGTTCTTTTATCCAATACATATGAAGATTTAAATAATTTCTAACCTGTTAATTTTTGCGCTGACGTGCAGAGACATTTAACTCAATGAAGTCAATATTAAAATGCTTTATTTTGAAAGCACGCTTAGAAATAGGTACATCATGTCACATTCATTTCAATTTTCATTGAAATTATTTTTCTCTCCGACCATTCCTACCCTTTACGATTCTATCGCTCAAATTATTATTTGTTAGTTTAAGAAAATAAAAAAAACAATTTGGAAATGCTTCATATTTAAAATTTTCCATTCATTACAAACTAGCCACCTTTGGAGATCAAATGTTTCAAGTGGAATATTAGTTTTGTTTGATTTCAATTAAATCTCTTATGCACAAATTTATATTCATGGTTCCTTCAGCAATGTTTAAACTTCAAATTGATATAGAAATTTAAGTAGTGCGATTTTAGATTTTTAATCGGTGCATATTAGAAACATGCGAAATATAATTTGATATTAATTATTTAAAATTCAAAAATTCTACTGAAAGGAAGTAAACTTAAACACAAAATAATTGAAATCCGATCACGATTGAACAAATATAGAAATAGGGTGCCAGTAGTAGAAAATCGCTGATTTAAACAAATTTAGTAAAAAACAATTTTAGAACAAAAATTTAAATAACAATTTTAGAACAAAAAAATTTAGTCAATTTTTAATTCTCTTTCAGAAAAAATATTAAGAAACAAAAGCAAATGTTCTTCATTTTCCGGGCTTAAAAACTTGAAGTAAAGTTTCTCATTAAGATTAGAACATAAAATGAAATAGAAATTATCAATGAAAAGTTACTTACAGTCTGGATCAGAGTGTTGATGCGTCTCTACCTGGTACCGTATAATAACATCTAAAACAGTGCCTAATATGCATGTACCCAATATCAAACATAAAAAGCATCTACAAAAAAGTGAAAATAGATATTAGTATACTGTAAGGTCTTAGCCTAGTGTTACCGGGGTCTGATCAGAGATCAACAGACACAGAATTACAGCACATCAAAATTTAATAATACTTCTTGAGTAATGGCCCTTGTACAGGTCATATTTACAAATTATTTGTACATTTTCAAGAATACAGAATAACAAGTCCCGGATATGTATCACGAGAGTCAATAATGAATGTAACTTGACCTAGTCGAAGTTACTAAGGTGAGTTTACTCGTGATGCAACTGATAGTCAATTCAGTAACTATGACAGTTCAGCAAATTGTAACAACTCATGGCGAGTTCTATAGGCACCGAGGATCGGTAGATGAAATTGAAGTTTATCGAACGCTCAATCGATTGTAGTAATGCACCACAGGAATTCAGAGATACCGGGGTCGGTATTTGACAACGAGGTTATGCAAAACACCCGCTAATTTCCAGCGATCCTTCAAAGGGATGCTATTATTCAATTCCACAGCTCACCACAGGAGCTAGCCTAGCCAAGGATTTGACTAATAGTCACGGGGTCAAAAAACGACCGTTTCATCAAAGTTCAGATTCCGCAATCGAACACCACGGAGTAGAAACCCCGTGTGTTTACTTCTCAGCTATCGTCTACGACGAACGAAAAGACATCTTTGTGGTTCCTGCGGCTCGCCAGAGCCGCTACCCACTGTCGACTGAACTTGAAACAGGAGAGAGAGTAAACTGTTCAGGAGTGCGATGATGTCGGGAGATCTGGTCTGGTCGGGGAGGAGGTGACAGCTATGGCTACTTGCACACACACCGATTCGTGT
>BGPR01019701.1:0-28838 GCA_013235015.1 Araneus ventricosus
CCACGCATTTTATGCAATATGCATGATATAATATTGCGTTTTCTTTCCTTTTATTCATTTTTATTAGTTTTTATAGAAGTTTAAAGGTTCGTATATTACTAATTTCTTTTATTACATTACCTCATGCTCAATATATATTCTATATATTTTTATAATATATAGAGACATCACATTTAACAGAAGTTCCTGCATTTTAAATAAATAGAGTTAAGTGAAAAATAATTACCCAGATAAATACCGCTTTTGGATATTTATCCTTAAAATTATTTTATTTTGTTTATATTTAAATTTTACATCACTGATTGCAAGAATCATATCATCCTTCCCTTTTGGGATTGTCAGGTCGTTAAAAATAGTTTTCCACCTCCTACAATCAAGGGCACAGCGATGAAGAACCCGACTAGACTAAATTGTTTTTGATCGTCCGAGAAAAAAAGTTCGACGTAATACGTAGTGTGCTATTTAAAGTTTTAGTGTACAATTTGTTTTCATTTGTCAAAGTGGTCTCTACTATTTACTAGTAATCCTGTGAACAGTACGCCTCGCTCTCCCCAAATTAAAAAAATCTAAGATTTTGTCTTCATCGCATTTTTGAAAAGCTTAGCAAATACACTGACGGGAAAAAAATCCCTACACAAAGAAAGAGTTGTGCTAGATGAACGAAATTTGATAGGCGTGTTTATACATCTGAAACATGACGTCTATTCAAATTTCGCTCTAAGTGTGACTCTAGCAGCGCCACTATGAACATGCAAATCAGGTTTGCTTTAAATCCGCACTGTAAAGTTCGGGAGTGTTATGTATCGTTGAGATTTGACGTAGTGAGTTGATGTTAGTCAAGAATGCCTTTAAGAAGACTTAGAAGCCATTATCAACAGCTCAGTGAGTTTGAACGAGGTCGTGCAGTAAGGCTAGGTGAAGGTGGATTTTCTTTCCGCGATATTGCAGAAAGACTTGGCAGGAATGTATCCACTATGCATGATTCTTGGCAGCAGTGGTCAAGGGAAGGCACTGCCTCAAGAAGACCGGGTTCCGAGCTTCCACGTGGCACTACTGGGAGGGAAGAGTGAGTGGTGTCAAGCTAGAGCTCATTGGAGGACGGAGTGGAGATCTGTTGCGTTTTCTGATGAAAGGCGGTTCTGCCTTGGTGCCAGTGATGGCCGTATGTTGGTTAGAAGGAGGACAGGTGAGCGCCTGCAACCAACCTGTCTGCGGCCTAGACACACTGGACCTTTACCTGGATATATGGTCTGGGAAACAATTTCGTATGATAGCAGAAGCTCTCTCGTGGTTATCCCACGCACCCTGACTGGAAATTTTTACGTCAGTCTGGTGATTCAACCTGTTGTGCTGCCATTCATGAACAGCATTTAAGGGGGTGTTTTCCAACAGGATAATGTTCTCCCTCATACCGCTGTTGTAAACCAACATGCTCTACAGAGTGTCGACATCTTGTCTTGGCCTGCTAGATCACCAGATCCTTCTCCCATCGAGTACGTATGTGACATCATTGGAGGACAACTCCAGCGTCATACACAACCAGCATTAACCGTCCCTGTACTTACCGACCAAATGCAACAGGCATGGAACTCCATCTCACAAACTGGCATCCGGCACCTGTACCACACAATGCATGAACGTCTGCATGTTTGCATTCAAAATTCTGATGGTTACACCGGTTATTAATGTGCTAGCATTTCACATTTGAAATGGCTCTTCTCGCGCTTACCTTAAACTGTGAACTTGCAACTTTAATCAATTCAATATGTTACCTAGACAAATGTATTGCCGAAATGTCATTACTCTACAATAATTTTTTCTTGGTGTTGGGATTTTTTTTCTGTCAGTGTATTTTGCATTGTGAAGACAGCATTGTTTGTAGGGACACCGGACATATTAATTTGACTCTTGAGGAGATATACACTGGTGCACAACTCTTACGGTGCGAAGAATTTGGAGTTAATATGGATAAAATGGTTCGCAATCTTCTGAATTAACAAAACATCTCTAGTTCTTTTACTTTCGCTTATCTTTAGGCGGCATATCGAAATATGGCACTAAAAAATCAGAAGTATCTATTCATAGAGAAAAATTCAACCCGTAAATTAATTATTTAAAAGAATCACTATCAATCAATTTCACTATTAAGTAGTTATCAAATTAAAAATATGTTTTCCAATTCACTTCGTCAGAACTAAGAAGATGCAACTCAAATAAATAACCTGACGATAAGTATTATAATTTGGCAAAAGAATATAAATGTATAAACGAAAAGCTGTCGTTCACACGATTTATAAGACATACGAAATTATCTTGGCTAGATCGTATTTCCTGGCGAGAAAAGTCTGATAATTTCATTTAAGCTTAATAATAACTAGCGAATTGTTAAAAATCTTTAAATTGGTTACTGCGCCATATAAGGTATAAAAGAAATGGTTTAGAGAGTGAATGAGTAACCAAAGATTATAAAAATAGATAGCATTTATTTAGCAAAATGCGGATAACGATACATAGCGATAAGGGAACTGTATTTATTTACAACTCAGATGTCATAATCAGAATGTCGCCACTCAATTTTTATTTTTGCAAATTAATATAATAATTACATATAATTAAAATAATTATTTTATTACCGAATTATAATAATAAGAAATAAAACATTTACATCGTTTTCTACAGCTTCAAGAAATATTTCTGAAAAATTTGAAGGAAATCGAACAACGCATTTGGTCGTGATCGCGTAACAAACAAATTTACGGACAAAGTGGCAAATGCTAAAGTAAAAACGAAGATCTCGCTTCGGTAGATCAATTAGTTAAAGCTAATTACTTCTTTATAAATATTGTGAAATTAATAATTATTTTTTCTCTTTATAGTTATTATTACTTTGTTTATTCGTAGTTCTGTGAACGGTGAACTATTTGGTTTTCAAGATAAAAGTTTTTTGCTACAAGTAGTAAATAAAGTATCTATAAAAGTAAATAAGTAAGTATAAGCAACAGGAAACGGTATATTATTATTATTACCTTAATATAAATAAAATAAATTTAAAGTGAAAAAATTAGCATTTCAGCAACACAAATTTCATTTATGAACAATTTCATTTTTGCATATTAATAATTTTGTCAAAATTAATAATCACACACAATTATATATCAGGAATCCACCTCCAGAATGAAGTCTTCGGTATTAATCTTGCATTTAAACAATTTAATTAAGTCCTTCATGTGTAACTTTCTTGATTCCTTGGCCATTTAAAAAAATATCACAAAAAAGCAAATGCAATGGACAGCTAAATGAAGTTCTATAGAGCTGAGAACAAATTTCCAAATGACGTATCAAAAGCACGCGCAGCTAGCTACATTGGATGATCTGTAGCGCCACCGGTTGCCCTCGGCTAATAGGCTTACTACAATGCCCCATCATAGTTCAGGCACACCGAGTGTTGCGTGTGTGGTTGCCAGCTAAACGGAGGAATACAATTTAGGCGACTGGCGCAAGGAGCAGGTGCTGCCACTGGCTCCTAGCTCTCGGCTAATAGCGGCCTTAATGTTTTTTTTTTTCTTCTTCTTCTTCTTTCAAACCCTTCGTTGACTGGACTAAGTAGCGACGAATGAATTTTATTTTCTTACTTTATAAGAAACTGTATTTTTTAGTATTCAATGTTTTAAAATCCGTTTCCTTTGAATATTTACCTTCTGTGTCTTCTATAATATCCGTTAGATATCAAAGAGAAATAAATACGTTTTGAAACTCAACATTATTGACATCCAAACCCACAATAATATTTAAATAACAATAAAGAACGCATTGTTAATGCCAAAGATGTAATGATATCATTTAGATGATTTTTATTCCCAAGTCATATTATTAACTAATAAGTCTATCAAAATACAGAATTACAAAAATTTAAAGGAGTAATGCGTTATGTGTCAAATAACAGCATTTTTGATAAAATGTTTTAGACACTTATTAAACTTACCTGTTCTCTTCCACACACGGAAAACTTCTCTGGCTGCCCTCAAAATCCTTTAAATAAGATACAGGAAATAGAAGTCAAGCTGAACAGAAACACATTCAACCCAGCACAACCCCCCCTCAAAAAAAAAAAAAACGCCTGGTCTAACTGTGCAGCAATTGATAAATCAGAACAAACCATCCTCCTTTTCTCAAATCCGACCTCAAACCCCGCAAATCCCAATCCAAGTGTCCAACCATCCAGGAAATAACCTCATCCTTACTCAAATTTCACAGATGATGACTACTTTTCTCTGAAATTTGGCCTCAGTGCTCCTATATCCTCATGTGATCCAGCACGTTTAAAACTGAGAACCAAAATAACCTCTAAATCATTAGCTGGGACACTGGTGGTCTTAAAGAAAAATTTCGAGAATTCAGAAATTTCATCGAGGAATGGCAGCCTGACATCATTACCCTTCAGGAAACACACCTCAACCCTGGTGACAGGCTTAGGTTCCTTAATTACTCTGTATACAGGACAGATAGAACAACGCATAGAAGAGGACGCATTGCGCTTCTAGCCAAACACTCCATTAATCACCGCCTTACTCCGATAGTTTTATCATCCTTCGAAAGCATCACAGTTGCCATTGATCTCCCGAATAACACCTGCATCAATACAGTCAGTATTTATAGACAACTCCATGGACGGATTAACAAACAGGAAATTGATAGGATCTTCAACCAATCAACCAAAAGGCATTGCAGTATGCGATTATAATGCCAAGCACCCAGCCTGGAGTAAAGGTCGCAGTAACACCAATGGCGTTATCATTCACGACCATATAGCAAGCAACAACTTTGTTCTTCTAGCTCCCCTTGAACCAACTCATTTCCCCTACAATTATTCATCTAGCAGCACGTTGGACTTTGGCATAATGAAAAACATCTTTGCGGGAAATGCAACTTCCCACAATGACTCATCTAGTGACCACAATCCTGTATTTTTCGAAATAAATCTTACTACCAGGCTTGCAGAACCTGCAAAGAAGTTCAGCATTACCAATTGGAAAGCTTGCAGTGAAATCATTTACAATAGCATCCTATGCAATTGAAAAATGGACACAACAGAAGAGGTCGACGACTGTATTCGCAAATTCACCAGTTGCATTACCACCATAATCAACCTCTCTACAAAAGTTCAGCTAATAAAAGGCCCCTTTAGGCAGCTCCTCAATTTATCCTTGAGAAAATCAAAATCAAAAATAGACTTCATAAGCTTTATCAACAAACCTTCAACACTCCTTTCAAAAGAGAGGCTAACAAACTTCAAAAGCAAATTCACAAAGAAATTGAAGATTTCGAAAATAATAGGTGGAGGAACCATTCAAGGATTCAACCCCGAAGATAACAGTCTCTACGACCTGAACAGAAAATTGTCAAAAAAGTTCACCCCCAAGCCTCCGATTCTTGTCACTGATGGAATGAAATATACGCCTCTTGGGGAAGCAAATGCTTTCCGTTATAGCATGGAGAACTCTTTCCAAGAAACCCCAGAAGAATACTGTAACTCACAAGGTCAATCTTACAATTAATAAGTATCTCAGAAGCCTAAACACTTGTTCACCACCCTGCATCATCTTGCCGCAGGAAGTTATCAACTTAATGATCTCTCGTGAAACCACCGGACCGGATGTACTCAGGATGCTTACAATAAATGCAGTTACACATCTCACAAAAATCTTCAACAAATGTCTTGCTCTCCATCACTTCCCAGCATCCTGGAAATTAGCACACGAGTTAATGTTCCCAAAACCCCATCAAGATCGCAAGCTAACAAGCTCCTATCGACCCATAAGCCTATTAAGCAACATAGGAAAACTGAATGAAAAACTCCTCCTTAAACGAATAAACGAGCACTGCAATAATCAAAATATCATTCCCAATGAACAATTCGGCTTCAGAGAAAGACACAGTTGTACTCGTCAACTTCTTCGTGTTACCAACAAAATTGTTGACCGATTTAATGTCAAACATTACACTGGTGGTGTTTTCTAGGATGTAAGCAAGGCATTCGATCATATGTTGCATCGAAGCTTGATAGTCAAATTGATCACCTAAAAATTTCCTGATTGCCTGATCTTAATTCTACGTAATTTCCTAACAGACAGGAAAATCCTTGTCCGTGTCAATCGCACTCTCTCATCAGTGGGCAACATACAAACCGTAACACAACAAGGAAGCTCCTTCAGCCCGACTCTTCATAAAATCTTCAACTCGGACTTTCCTCAGAATGATAAGATCCTCAACTGCTTATTCACGGACGACTCCGACGTTCATACGCAGGGAAGAAACATTAAATTCGTAATTCAGACACTTCAAGTTCAATTACGCAGAATTGGAAATTGGTGCACCAACTGGAAGGTAGCAATAAACACTGGAAAAACAAAAGCCATAATGTTTCGCAAAGGTTACTCTCATAAAGTTCTGAAGCTCCTCACTTTCTTCGACAAAGAACTCTCATGTTAAAATCAAGTTAAATATCTCGGCTTAATTTTCGACAGCAAACTAACTTTTAGACAACACGCCAAATTTAATAATGAGAAACTAGGGGCACTGCAACCTGCTCGCTGAAGCTCGCCAACTCGCCAAGTGTTGCAATCCTCCCAGGTTTGCTACGCAAACCCTGCTCGCTTCGCTCGCTATAATGAAGACACTGTATGTCCTAGAAGCTATTCTAAAATCTTCATATATATATATATATATATATATGAATCAGCTTTATTTTGCTTCTGATGCTTTAACTTAAATCAGCACAGAAAATAACATTTTTTTATCCTCAAAAAAGATATTTTTCTTCAAATAAAACTTACAAAGTAAAGCTGATTTCCTTTTAATGCTTTCACCTTAATCAAGAAGGAATATAATTTTTTGGCCCTGAAATGGCCGTGTTTTATATAGTGAAACCATCAGGAACCTCCCCCATAAACAAATTAAATATTTCACATTTTGGAGCTATCACAGAAACAGATTCAAAAAATTGTGCTGTACGAAAGCAGGTATATACATATTCAATAAATTCATATATAAAATAATATAGAACATTGAAACACACAAATTAAAAATGTAAAGCAAAAAAAATACACTTGACAATCAACCACAGAAAACTTCCCACTAAACACAATGAAATATTTCACATTTAGGAGCTACCACAAAAGCAAATTCAAAAGATTGTGCTGTATGAAAAAATAAATTGTACGAAAGCAGGTATATACATATTCAATCCATTCAGGTATGAAATGATATACAACATTGAAACATTGAATTGAACAACATTGAATTAAATACGTGAAGCAAAAAAAAAAAATACACTTGACAATCAATCACAGAAAACCTCCTCATAAACCCAGTTAAATATTTCACATTTTGAGCTACCACAGAAACAGATTCAAAAGATCGTGCTCTACGAAAAAATAAATTGTATGAAAGCAGGTATATACTTATTCAATACATTCATATATAAAATAATGTACAACAATGAAGATTGTGCTCTGCAAAAAAAATGTATCAAAGCAGACATATTCAATCCACTCAGATATAAAATAATATACAACATTGAAACAAATTAAAAATGTAATGCAAAAAAATACACTTGACAATCAATCACAGTAAACTTCCTCATAAACACAGTTAAATATTTCACATTTTGGAGCTACCACAGAAGCCGATTCAAAAGATCGTGCTCTTGATAAGCCAACATAGAGTTGCCCATGACTAAAAACCGGCTCATTGAGCACCAAACATATCTTTTCAAAAGTTTGGCCTTGCGACTTATTAATTGTCATGGAAAAGGCTAAACGAAGGGGAAATTGCATACGTTTAAATTTGAAAGGCATGTTAGTCTGAGATGGAATCAAAGGGATTCGGGGAATGAGAAACGTCTCTGTATCATCAATGGATTTTGCCTGAATAATGTTTTTGCAATTTAATGAATGCTGCAATTTTGTGACAATTAGGCGTGTACCATTGCATATTCCTTTAGAGGGAGCTAAATTTCTCAACAGCATTATAATGCAACCTATTTTCAATTTTAACTCATATGGCGGCAAACCAGTTGGTGTCAAAGAATTTAAAAATTCTTCAGGAAATGTCAATTGATCTTGAGGATCTTCACTCATGATCATATCAACTGCTTTATAAACAGTTTCATTTCCCGGAATAAATTTCTACACTTTATTGTTGATTTCCATGGATTGCTCATTATTAACAGTAAGGATAGCTCGACCTTTAAGCTCCTGTGGGGTCACACTGGAAAAATCTATGTCACTGTACAATTGATGTATAGGGTCTTGTATTGAAGGGTAGCATTACAAAGGCAACTGAATCGTTGAGCCACTTTTTTTCTCTCCAATGTCCAACAACAAAGCACCAAAATCCCTTTCAGATTCAAGGGCACGCATATTTTTTGTCAGATGTAACTTATGAAATTTCAACCAAAGAGCGTGTTTTTTAAGCAGCTGGCAACATTCAATGTTCTTGAACCTCTTAAAATTAATGGAAGAACTTGGAGAAGATCTCCCCCCAGTAGAATGACTTTGCCCCCAAACGGTTCTTTACATTTTGTGAGATCTTGTAAGAGTCTACCAACAGCTAAGAAAGCATGAACATGGGTCATGGGTGCTTCATCCCACACAATTAATTTTGTTTCCAGTAACATGTCAGCTTCTTTTGTATTAGGCTTCAAATTGCAAGTAGATGTTGCATTTAAATCAATTGGAATTTTAAAAACAGAATGGTCTGTTCTCCCCCCTATTAATAGAGTCGCGGCAATACCTGTAGATGCAACAGGAATAACATCATCACCTCTACCACGTATTGTGTGCAGCAAAGTTGAATAAACAAAAGTTTTTCTTGTCCCAGCAGGACCATCTAAAAAATAACACTTGGGTGTATATGCAGCGCTATTGTACCCTGCACTTAATAAGATTTCCACAACATTCCGCTGTTCATTATTTAACTGCATAGCATAACTATTAGCTTTAGCCTGCTCTTCCACAACATCAAAGTTCGCTCTCTCCAAAACACTTGCAGGCAAATCTACAGTTGGTAGATGCAGTTTTTGGAGACTTAAATTGTAGGATGTAAGCAGTTTCTCAATATCTGCAAGTGCATAGTGAGGTCCAGTCTGTTCAGAATAACGATGCACAAAGTCCTCACAAAGTGAAACTTGATGCTGGAAACATAAATCTGGAACATCCTCTACTTCTCCAAAGCTACAAATCATTGCGAACAGCATGCGCAACTTTCTCGGAGATTGAAATTGTGCAGCTTCATTCAAAGCATCATGCTACTTCTGGTCACCTCGAAGAAGTCCATACTCCTGACATGCTTGTTGAAATGTAATGCTTCTTAATCCATTTACTGTCAAAATATCATCAAAACTAACGGCCCCAGACTTGCGCAGTAGAAGTATCCGCAAATAGTACCTTTCAGTATCCAGTATACTAACTACCTGCAGTCTCCCAAAAACATTTTGTCCACCACGTTGTCGCTTCTTCGCTTCTTCCAATTTGTGGTACTCTTATCAAACACATAATATTGTGGAATATCTGAGTAAGAAGTGTTGTGAGCTGAAGGATCATTTTTGTTTAGTTCAAACCATGATGTTAGTGTTGTTTTTCTTAAAGCAGCTCGTTCAATTGTTTGGCTTCTTGACCGTCTTGGTACACGATCGGCTGTTGCTGTGGTAAATGCACAGCTAAGCGCACTACAGTGAGGGATTTATGCGACAAATTAAATTCATTTAAACGCCACATGGCTTCAGGCGCGCTAACATACCTACCTTCAGCAAAACTTAAAATTTCATTATGATCCAGAGCACTTTCTTTTTGTATTTTGACCGACGCTGCATCATGTCTTTTGTATACATATTTATATAAGTATTTGACACTTTTAACTGAGGCACAAACTTCAACATTAATATGTGCATTAAATGTTTTAAGCGACCAAGGATTATATGGGACAACCCATCTGTTGTCGATGGAATATTTCCCTACTTGGACAGGTTAAGTGGCTCTTCTGCAATAAATAGGGTATCCATTAACATTTTCCTCTGTATCATCCTTGAATTGTTTCGGAAAACTTTTGCAGCACTGTCCATCTCTCATGCATGGAGAATTTATATTTATAGTTCCACATGGGCCATGTACCATGCATTTTGTCACAATTTGGAAGAGTCTAAGATCAGTGCAAGTATCTGGAAGTTCTGCACTCACAAACTTGTCAATGTCATCTTTAGTGCGAATTTTGATTTCTGAATCTAATGTTAGAAGAATGTGGGCATGAGGCAAACCTCGCTTTTGGAACTCAATAACATAAATATAGGCCAAAACAGTTCCAAATATTCCATGCTTGCATATATGTTCTAAAAGTTCTTTTAATTTCATATTAAATGCACGTACAATAATATCAGGTCGGTCTTCAAGACGTTGTACTCCCTCCATGCTATTTAAAATTTCAGACCAAGATTTGTTGCAAGTACACGTCAGACAGAGATCTGGCTTACCAAACTTGCGTACCATAGCCATTGCATCTTGGTAATTCTGTTGCATATGACGTGGGCTCCCTTGGAAAGAAGATATCAGTATTATAAGTTTTCCAGTGCGTATATTTTCATTATGTGATCGACACTCTAAAGCATCTAAAAGATCCCGATAAAGTTCAATTCGCAAATCTTTTTGATTTTGTCGCAAAAAATGTAAACGTGAACCTTCGGTTTTAATATATGCATCAACAATATATTGCTGAAAAAGCTTACCACCACTGTGCCAAATACTGAATCCATTTCGCTGGGAAAGTCTGCATTGAGTGACGCGGGTGTGCTTTGCTGTTCTCCTTTCTTCTACATGTTCCATTCCAGTGTTCCAACTACACTCGTCCCTTGGAAATAGCAAAGGATAGGTCATTGGATCACAGCATTGATTTATAGGTGAAATGCTTTGGCATGTATCCCCAACTGGGTACACACATTTTTTTCGGTTGGCTGGGGGATCTCCATTATCACCTACAAATATAGCTCCTACTTCAGTGCATAAAGTAGGAGCATTATAGCGCCGCATATCCAAATTTTTATCTTCCAAAAATACCATTTTCACTGATGTAGTTGGGTGCTCTTGTACCAATCGGTGCATTTAAAGATAAGACTGAGCAAAGGGATTGATTTCCCTTAACATAAAATCAAGTTTTTCAAATACATGTTACAAGCAATTTTGTTTGTTACTCAAGCGTTTCTCTGTTGCCTCACTGGAGTCAAATATATAAAGCTGTCCGTAACTTTCTTTATGTTGGTCACTTGCATACAGGGGAGAAACTCTGTGGTACACTTGACCATGTAAACGGTAACAGTATGGTCCAGTTCTACGTGGTGGTTTAATTTGTGCTTCCAGCGAAGCGAATGCTAAGGCAAAATTGTATTCCCGAATTCGCTGTCGATAATTTTTAGCATCAGGTGAATTTTCAGTTAGCAATGCTTTCAATAGTTCTGGTGCATCAGGAAATGCCGGTAGCTGAACCTTTCCATCATTTTGTGTACTTATGGGCAGTATTTTTCTCTTCCTTCCAATAAACAGTCCCACAAAAACCGCACTGTTCCGACATAGTTCCACAATTATGCTCCTCAACATCGTTTCCAATACACACGCGTTTTGGGCGACGGCGATTATCGGCTTCGTTTCGAATACGTCGCCTTACAGTGGATTCCTGAACTGTTTCCTGGTTCCGTTCATTTTTCCTTTGTTGTTTCGGATAATATATCCAACAGCACTACTTAAATTCATTATTTTTAGAAATTTCCAACTAATAAAAATAGTTTTCAATAAACGTGATCACACGAAGCGACTTCGGACTTTCCGCTGATGTAAACAAATCAAACTTGCGAGCTGTTGCCAAACGGCGATTAAGAAATTCGACCCTTTTTTCGTCGCCACGTAAGAGAATTATATATAGAGATTCTGGAACAAAGTTCATCGAATCATTCCACTCATAGGGCGCCACTCTCATCTCTCACTTAACAACAAAGTGCTTTTTTTTAAACAAGTTCTGAAGACTATTCTATCCTACTCTGCCCAGATTTGGGGTTTAACGGCTAAAACTCTCCTCAAGAAAATCCAAACGCTGCAGAACAAGATACTCAAAATTATGTCTAAATCTCCTTGTTTCATGAGTTACGAAATCATCCATTACGATCTACATATTGAAAGTATAGAAGACCACGTCAAGAAGATATCAAGAAAGTTCTTTCTCCAAATTGCAGAACACAAAAATCCGCTTATCAGTAGCCAAATCGAATATGCTCACAATGACGGCAAATATCTCTATCCATATTCAACTACGAAATGGTCTCTCCCACTGAAGCTTCTTTAACTTCTAGACACTCAAACTGATCCCCTTTTGGTGACTCTTCAAACTTAGAAACTGAATTCTTTCAAACTCATAAATTTCATTTCCCCTGGCTTGCATAGCCAAATCTCATTCGCTTTGTTGCATTGACCCATGTTTGTTTCCCTTCATAACTTATAAGCACTCATACTGAGTTGAAGCGCATGTTGTGCTGGCTTTCAATTAAAGTTGTAATATTAGTCTCGAGGAATGTTGAATAACGAGTTTAGGATACGGTTTCGACCCTTAAGGCGGGAATTATGGTCACCAAGCTTCCATGACTAACACGGGGCGCTGCATTCGCTAATCAAACACTAGAGTAAGCTTCAGCGCCTCCTCTGAGCAACATTTGTTTCAAAGAGTGCTTGAATTTAATGAAAAGATGGAGGGGTTAGGGAGATGAGTGTACATATTATATCACATTGAAAATACACTATTTTGGATTTTCACGTCGTAAACCCGTGAACTTGCTCTCCTCAAATCCTTCCTCTCCGCCAGCGTCTTCGTTCGCAACCAGTGAGGATAAAATCACATTCTGAATTTTGAAGAAATTCCGTCAGTTCTCAATTACAGAGAATCGACTCACAAGAATAATACTCATGTTAGAATAGACATTCTAATTGTGGTGGTTTCAGATCCTTGGGGCAGCAGGCCCCACCATCGGAAAATCTAATACATTAGGGCTTAAGTGGAAATGAAAACTAGACCTGATAATCAAAATGCATAAACCATTATGAGGAAGATCAAATTTAGGAATAAATTAAATCAATAATAAGTTACAAACTACATAAATGCAAATAAATATATATTATTTTAAAAAATTTTAAAAGAATATAATAGGACATTTGAAAGTTGTGAAAAATTATCTAAGGCAGAAAAAGGTAAAAGAAAGAAATGCACAACAGTGCGGAAGAAAACTCAAATTAGAGATAGTCATTCCTGGTCTGTTACGATTCTGTTTATCTTTAAGATCATAAACAGGAATTTTGGCTATTTCGGAGTCATTGATATCCGGCAGTTTTCCATAGAAATTTTTAGCAAGTTTTTGAATGAACTGCTGAAGCGAGGGGACATTTAACGCATTTCGTATATCAATATTTCGTTGGTACCTCCTGGCGTTTGCAATCATTCTTAGGGTTTTGTTTTCAAGCACCCGAATGCTTCGTAAGTTACTTCTGGCAGTGCAGGCCCAAATGGGACTCGCGTAAGTGAGAATTGGTCTGAGATACGCTAAATAGATCAGTACCTTGTTGTTGAAATTTAGACTAGACTTCCTACAGATTAAAGAGTAATGGGCGCGGAATGCTTTGTTATATTTTTCCTTGATCTGGCTAGTATGGGCTCGGAAGTTCAGTTGCTTATCCAGAACAACCCCAAATATTTCAGTTCTTTTTTCCATTCTATTGGGGTGCCATAGACCTTCACTTTTGGCCGGTCGTCATTCTTTTTGTTAAAGAGAATTGCCTCTGTCTTGTCAACATTTAGTTTAATTTTCCATCTCACAAGCCAGGCTTCTAAATTTTTTAGGTAGTTTTGAAGAGGTATAAATAATAGCTTTATCGGGGTTTTACCTTGCGAGAGTGTGGCCGTATCGTCGGCGTAAAGGCTGAGCATGGTATTTCTGACCTGTGGGATGTTATTCATGAACAAAACAAAAATTATAGTAGCCAGAATACCCCTTGAGGTACGCCAGCCTGAAGTTTTCTTGGTGTAGAGTCTGAGTTTTTAACAAGAACAGTGAAGTGCCTATTCGTAAAATATGAATGCGTCACAGAGAAGAAAGAATCAGAGGTCTCACTCAGCAATTTCTTCAGCGCCCCCACTCGCGAAGTCGTGAACTACAAACCGAAATCATAACAGAAACTGAACGCCATATTGCCTTTGGATATTGATTGTGGCTGGCTTCGTTGTTCTATGGAATAGAGACAAGCTTATTTATTGTTTTTTCTTAGATTTATTTAGCTTAGAATTATTATTGTGCTTAAATTTGTATGGTATTTGTTTTCTTTTCTGTGTGTACTGTTTTCTGTATTTTTCAGGACCGGCGACATGGATGTGAATGCCGAAAATGTTGGTTACCGAAAAATGAAATTCAGCAAGAGGACATGTTCAGTTCGCGAAACTCCGGGATCGAAGTTGTTCCATCAAATGAGAACGTGTAAGTTTAAGAGGGCTTAAAAATTTTTATTTAGTATTCATTGAACAAATTCAAATAATTCATAATTGAACGGAAAAAAATTCGAATATACTAATATTAGGAAACATGTTTCTTATTTTTATAGAGAATATAACTTTCGGTTTATGTGTAGAATTCCTGTGTTATTTTATTTTTTATTAATTATTCTTAATTCAGTTATCCTTTTAAAGTGTTTTCATCATATGAAATACTAATTCATGTTATTATAACTAGTACAATACAAGATTAATACTCATATTTAAATTTTTTTTTACTAAATTTTTTTCAATTGTTTATTTCATCTGTATAAAGAGATATTTTTGCTAAATTTTCTGGATACCATGAGTTTTAAATAATCTGACCATTAAATATTTCTGGTTTGTTAACTATATTTATTATTGATTGCATTCATTATAAGTAATGAAATTCAATTGTTTTTATTTTTGAATACACTATTTGTCTGATATACAAGTGCATATTATTTCTTACTTTTCTGGATACATAAATTGAATATAATCTATTATATACTTCTGGTTTCTTAATTATGTTGATTGCATTCATTATAAATAATGAAATTACAGTATTTTTAATTTTAGAATACAGTATTTGTCTGATATACAAGTGCATATTATTTCTTATTTTTCTGGATACATAGGTTCAATTTAATCTAACCATTAAATACTTATGTTTTATTATGTTTTTATTGTGATTGCATTCATTATAATAATGAAATTATAGTGTTTTTAATTTTAGAATACAGTATTTGTCTGATATACAAGTGCATATAATTTCTTATTTTTCTTGATACATAGGTTCAATTTAATCTAACTATTAAATACTTCTGGTTTCTTATGTTTTTATTGTGATTGCATTCATTATAAATAATGAAATTACAATGTTTTTAATTTTAGAATAGAGTATTTGTCTGAAATACAAATGCATATTATTTCTTACTTTTCTGGATACATAAATTGAATATAATCTAATTATTATAAAGGGTAGATGCTCCAATTTTGGCCATTGCATCAGTTTTGGCCACATTGGATCTGTTTTTCCAATAATTCCAATTAACCAGTAATTTCAAATTAACTAATAATAAGCATTAAACAATCCTTATTTTACTATTTCCAATCTGATTGGTTCATTTTTCTCGAACATGTGACTTGTAAAAAAATTAATTGCAGGGTCATGTATTGTATACTCACAACTCTTAAGGTTTTTGTTAAAGAACAATTATTTGCAGTTTTTCATCATAAAGCTATCAGAATTAAATGATTAATCTAAAACTGATTACCCTTAAGGTTTATGAGGAAAGCTTTCTTTTTATTCTGATTTCATATCAAAATTAATTATTTCATGTTTAATTGGTTGGTTGCCAAAACTATTACTTTAAATTTGCTAAATGTGCCAGTTTTTTGGCCAAGCAGGTGGCCAAAAGTGGAACACTACATGTTCCAGTTTTGACCACATAACTTCATTATTCGGTTTTTAGATATTACATAAATTTAAGAATATCTAGATGAAATAAAATAACTGATTTAATTTTGTTTCTAAATTAAGTAACTGATATAGCTTTCTTTCTGAAATAAAAGTAACTGATTTAATTTTGTTTATAAAATAAAAGTGACCGATTTAGTTTTGTTTGTTTTCATCTTACATAGTAATGGCTCCAATTAAAAGTAAGAAGGCAGGTAACATTTCCATAAAAAAAAATTTGCTACTCACCATCTAAAGTTGATTAAGGCCATTCATAATGGAATGTCAAAAATATCTCCATTTTGAATGTTTACCTCATATTTATGTTAGAAAATTTCAACTTTAGGAACCCGACTCGAGTGATGAAGGGTATTATTTTCTATGCATGGATTGCTCTAATTTTAAAAATGATTCTGATGAACTATTAATTGATTAATGATTAACTATTTTAATTTTTTCTTTTTTATTTACAGTTGTTTCATAATATCTGCTTTCAAACCCTCCATATTAGCTATTTGAGCATTATACTAATGACTTAGTTTTAAAATGATTGTTTGGGGTCTTTTTTGTTTATTTAAATGTTGATATTCTCCTAGTATATCGAATTTTAAATTTTACTTAATTCATAACTCAATTGTATTTTTAAAATTAAGAGTTTATTTAATTCCATAACAGATAATACATTAAAAGAGACCATATAAAGTAATTTGAGCTAAGTAGGAAGTTAAGAAAATGCTAATCAGTGAATTTCTTTTAAATTATTATTTATGGATTAATAACTATTAAAGTGACTAATTTATTCATATTAATTAAGAATGATAATTGAATGATGATTTTTATAAAAAGAAAGTAAATGTTACATGAATTGATTCCATTCAAATTGTTTATTCCCTTTATATTACGTATTGCTCCTCTCCAAACTTCCGCCCCACATTAAAAAATACACAGCACGTTTGACCTTCAATTCTATAACAAAATTTACTATCAGAAAGTTCCTTTATCCGAACTTCTTTTATAAATAAGGAAATATTCTTTCATGTCTTTTCCAAATGTTATTCTATTCTCATATAATAAAAACGAGTGTTTCAAAGGATTATGTTTGAGGTTGTCATTTGTCAAATAACTTCTTTTTTTTGGTTGGAGAAATTTTGACGAAGCAGGTTTCTAGTTAATTTAGACAATTCCAATTGATGAAATTGGGTTGAAAACCTTTAAAGCTTCATCAGTCTAATGAATCTTTGAAGGAGTTTAGAGCCGATGGTAGAGTAATCTGAAATTCTGAAGAAGACAGTTAAAAAGAGAAATGATCCTCTTGATCAAGACTCTCCTGGGAAAGCAGAATTTTCATTAGGAGCATCTACACGACTCGTTACAGCCGAGCAATACGTCTAGTACAGAGACTAGAGTTGTGTTATCTTTTTTATTACGAATTAATGTTTCTTACGTTCTATCACGTTTGTAAAGATCCTTTCTTACAAAGGTGGGAGGATGTGGGACATCCTTGTCCTCCCGACTTCTATATATTTTAAAAGAAGAAATACTGAAAGGGTACCACTTATTACGATTAAGTTCACTACACTCATGTTAAAATCTTTGGAATTTAGTTAGCGAAATTGATCTCATCATCTAGTTGTATTTCATGGTTTACGTTTTCGTGTCGTAGAATAAATGTGCTAAAATGTGTCAAGTTCTCATGATTTGCTTCGTTTTAGTCCTGAAATAATTTTACAACATTTTTATGCATGAAACATGATTATTGCTATTATTTTAAAAATTTTATTTACTGTTTACAATATGACATTACTATATTGTTGCAAAATGCGTATTGCTTACCAAGAGATTAAAAAACAATCGATTGCACAGAAGAAAGCAATAGTTTTTGGAGAGAAAATAGACTGCCCATCTAGGTGACTCAAGATGAAATGTGAGCGTTCTTTCGTCCTCTAACTGGGACATATTATGAGTTGCAAAGTAATTTTATCGCGGTAGTAATTTTAAAATGTGAGTGGGACGTATATGTCCCACAAGTAGCCAAAGGTTAAATATGTGGCAACAGTTAATTTTCACATAACTTGGACACTATTAATCTGGTATACTATTTTTCCAATTTGACTTTTTTTATAAGCATTTTATTTCTAAAAAAAAGTCTATTGAAAATGTACCTTTTCTCAAAAAACGGATTTTGTATTATTTTACTCCAATTCAAGCTTAAGATATTGTCATAGATTTGTTTGCAATTTAATAATCATTTTCTTTAAGCACTCTAAAAAAGCACTGATATTGTAAATATATTTAAGATAAATGCCTTTATTTTGAAAAATGGTATTAAAACTTGTTGGAAATCTAATTATCTTTGATCGATTTCTTCTTAAAATCTCGTATTTTAATAAAATCATAAATTTCTGCATAGTATCTTCTTTAGCCTAAAGTATGTAGTTTTATCTTAGTATTAGTTAAGTTTGAAAATTTCAGTCATAAAAAATAGGATGAAATTAAGATATTTGTAAAACTATGATAATTTCGCACAAAAAATAATATTTTATTAACAATATTTAATAAACTGAAATCAAAATAAAAATATTATTGTGTTTCCATATTATTATATTTTAAAATTTAATATTAATTTTTTTATTATTCAATTGTATTTTATTTTCTCTTATTTATTTTCGAATTTGGCATGTGAAAAAAAAAAATCAAAAAAAGGTTTGTATCATTAAAAAAAAATCTCCTTACTTTGTTACTTCGGAATGCTCAGCAGAAGGAAATAGGGACCGATGAAATAAGAATAAAGGAATTTGTTTTAACAGGGTAGCACAATACGTATTTCGACGAACTTTTTTTTTCTAAAGATCAGACACAATACGATTTTGTCTGCTCGGATTCTTCACCGCTGTGGTTTGAGTGTAGAGGGAAAACTATTTTAAAGACATGATAACCTCAAAAAAGAAAGGATGACAATTGCAATATGATGTAAAAATACCCAGGTATTTATTGTAAAGGGCAAATATCCAAAAAAATCGGTATTTTACCAGACTTATTTTTCAGTTAACTCTATTCATATATATATAGCTATATCTATTTGTGAAAATTATGATGTCTCTATATATTATAAAATATATAGAATATATATTGGGCATAAGGTAAGGTAAAAAAAAAGAAATTAGTAATATATGAACCTTTAATCAAAAAAACTAATAAAAATTAATCTGAAGAAAAAAACCCGCAATACTATATCATCATGGATCTGCTATAGAATACGTGGTTTAAAATGTCAACTTTTTAATTACAATGAGTTAATGAATAATAATGTTTCTGCTGGGCCTTTAAAAAAATGAGACTTAATTTTTTAAAAAAAGAAAAGGTTGAGTTTGGTTTTAAATATTAGACTTAACATTAATAGACTGTCTTTCGTGGAGGGTTGCAATGTGAGAAGCAAGACCTCAATACGTGACTGTGGACGCGACCGAGACTTCTGTAATGGGAATCCTCTTGTTATTTCAGCAATGCGTGAAGAAAGGCCAGCTGAGGTTCTCATGCGAAAAGACCACCGAAAAATGGTTAAACTTCTGCTGTGCATACGAGTGTAAAGAGTATCAAAGGAGGATGTGTTCATTTCATAGGTAAGTAAAATTTTTATGATTTTTTGTTTTATTAATGCAAAATAGCTACATAAAAATACGTCTTAGCTCTTAGCTGCGGCGTTTGTTGCAATTGAAAACGTATATTAATTTGTTGTGTATGAAATTAACTTTCTAGTTAATTGTTTATTATCCCTTTTTAGAAGTATCTAGATTTTAAGTGCCTATTAGTGTTTAAAATATGGAATTTTATCAGACACATGTAGATTGAGATATTTATGATGTGTTGGCGAAGTTGTTTACATTCTGAAATTTTCGTGTTTTTGTGTTATTTAAAAGAAAATAAACTTTTATGATCGAAATAAACGAATGTTTTCATGTGTAAAAAGATAAGCATAGTTCATTTCCTTCAGTAAAATTCATCTCTAGGCATTTTTTTTTTTTTTTTTTAAACATTTTCTTTTATGCATATAATTAAGAAACTATACTATTAATAAAATTAGAACTCAATACCTTTTTTGTTTAATTCTCGTTAATTTTATGTGTATATGATGTTTGAAAATTTATTTAGTGTTTTTATTTTATCAGTTTTATTTATTCTCCCTTCACTTTTTTATTGGCAAGTATTGTTTTCCCAAAACAAAAGTATTATTGAGCCATGTCTTTAAAGATTTATCTGATTATTTTTCTCAGATTTCCAAAAAAATCAAGAGATATATTTGGGTAAAACACTGCCGGGAAAATTTTAAAGAAAACAAATAGTTCTTTGATTTGTTCCATTACTATTCAACACAAATAACTATGGCTTAAATCATTGTAATTTTAGTAGTGATATAACTTGAAAACTAGGATCTGCATAAATTATTGCCTATAGATGTGATGTAAGCAAATAAAAGAAATTAGCAGTGGACTGTATGTTGTAGAGAACATTAGTAGAAATATAAGTGTTAAACAACATGTATTTAAGATGAGATTCGTGCTTATAAAGATATTAGTTTTATTTCATTGATAAAAGAAATTTTACATATATCTTTTTTTTTCATCCATTTATTATCATGAAACTAAATTTGGGGCCCTGTTAAACTATCGCCATATCTGAAATGGCTGCCATTATTTTTATATTTAGTGTTGTATTATTATTTAATTGTAACACCATTATCTGCGTCTTTGTCTTGTTTTTTGAATCATCAAATAAGCAACACAGAACGTACTGCTAAATATTTATTTCACAAAGTAAACCTTGAAATATTTTCATTGGGCTCTTCAATTGAATTTATTTGCTACCTTGAACTAAAATTAAATACAGCTTTAATTCTTTTGAAGAGAAAAAAATCCTACTTTAATGAATATCCACAGAGCAAATAAAATTTCAATGATGACTATGTTTTTCTCCTGGAAAATGAGTTATCTACATTGTCTTTAGCAGTTGATTTTTATTAAAAAAATTTGGTAAAACAAAGTTTTGCATTTATTAACGAACAAAGACTCATATGGGATTTTATTAAATGTCTATATAGGTTATTAATAAGTTTATAATAAATTGTTAAATTATAAATTAGTGTAAAGTTCGCTAATTTAACAAAACAGTTTGTTTTATGATTTCATGTTTTCAAGTTTAAGAAATTTCATTTACAAATTGAAATTCTTTATATTGTCTCTATTTTTTTTTAGATGAAAAAAATTTTATGACTATAAAATAAATATAAGAAATAACATTATCAACCTTAAATTCCTTTGAAAACCAAATTATTTTTTAAAATTTCAATTCGTAAATAAGTTTTGGTCTTTTATTTAGCATTAAATACGCCAAGGCATATAAAAGATTTATTTCAGAGGGGATACATGTCTATTTAAGGAGCATGATCCATAACATCTGAAACTAGTCAATTTATTTCGAGAGGGCCCAGCCTATATACGCCCTTGAAATTGAAAATAGTTATTGCTTTAAATAAAAAAGATTCTTTATTTAAAAAGTTTAAGTATAATTTGTTTTGTTATACAAGAAGTATTATATTGTGTATAAGGTTTAAACAAATGAAATTCCTAGTCACATAAAATCCAATTATATTGATTTTTTCCAGAGTTAAGGTTTTAAAATGAACTAAAATAGTAACATTTCGCTACTTGTAGAAATACTACACGTTTTCCAACACTCATACTCGCTTCGCCAAATGTGGCGATAAGAAGCCAAGAAGTTCCTCTTTAGTCACGTGACGAGTGGATGGCAATTCCAGGTGCTTGCTTCATCTGAATGCTGGTTTTTC
This sequence comes from Araneus ventricosus, assembly GCA_013235015.1. Taxonomy (NCBI): domain Eukaryota; kingdom Metazoa; phylum Arthropoda; class Arachnida; order Araneae; family Araneidae; genus Araneus; species Araneus ventricosus. Next base: position 21,891 of record BGPR01019701.1, read on the forward strand.
TACAGCGTGAGCAGTCTTAACCTATCCTTAGTCTATGCGGTTTTAAATGCTAACGAGCTTGAGATAAAAGAAACTAAAATGAAAGATACAATTGTTTATAATGCTTTTTGATTAATTAGTCAAAGTAACAGACATTGCAGATGAAAAGTTAGCAAATGTTTCAGTTCTAACAGTTCATAAAAGTGAATATTAATTCTGAAAGCAATATTACCTTATTATTACTCCTCTTCAACAGTAAGTGATCTTTTAAGAAGATTTCAGCAACAAGAAATGTGAATTTATTGTATTATTTGACCATGTATTAGACACACACAGTTGTTTGGTTAAGCCGAGATTCATCTAGATCATGAACATCAATATTTGAATGTTCTTGAAACCCAAATCTGATGTAGTTGTCATGGTTGGAATATGGTTAAAAGAAAATTCTTTGTCTATTTTATCTTTTTCAAAACCTTTTTAATCCAACAGGACTTCTTAAAAAAATATTTTTATGTGTTTTCCATCTTTGCTTATAATTGTAATTGTTGTTATTTGTAATTGTACTAAACATTACATAGTATTACATTGCATTTTTTATTCTTCTTAACATTAAAAGTTCCAACGAGGTAACTTTCTTCCTTTTAAAAATATTTTACCTAAATTTACAATATTATTAATGCATGTGAAGTAGATGATTAACTATTCACTAAATCATAACAAGAATGGTTGAATTCCATCATGGCAATAGGAGTAAAATAAGGATCACAAAATTCACTGGCGCTGTCTATATAACATAAAAGGTTTCCAAAATTATGAATTCTATTGCTAAAGTGTCATAGTTTCAAACCAGAAAATTTAAATTATCGCCCGATCCTGTTTGAATTTAAGAACACTTTTATTCTGAATCCTGATAGTATACTATAATTTGTTCAAAACTTCTATCATAAAATTTAAATAACTATGAATTATGTTTATAAATTTTACAAAAATACCCAGTTTTAGGATATTTATAATTTTTATGTGTCACTTTGAATCAACATTCGGGAATGCTTTTTTCCTACAAAATATCCGAGATATTGCAATTTTATACAGCCTCTATTTTGAATCACTATTCACAAACATTTTTTATATTTTGTAAAACATCCAGTTTTGGGGTATTTATAAAAGTTTGTATGTTCTATTGTGTACTATCTTCAAAAATTTTTTTCTTTCAAAAAATACCTAGTTTTGGGGTATTTACCCGGGCCTTTAAGTTAATATCCGAGTATATATCCAAAAGATATTCACCTATCCACTTGGTATTTACACTCCCCACATGACTGATTAGAATATATAATCGCTTTCCATGCGATCGTAGATAGCTTCTTTTTTTGGCATTTGTATTGTTACAGTCATGAAAGTCACTTCCCAGCAATGCATATATGGTTGGGAAGAGAGTTTTACAAGGTGAAGCATGGAGTGACTATGCTGACTCTCGTGGCACGCATGACCTTGGCGACCATTTTGGTGAATTGGCGACAAATAGATTATTTCCGAAAATGCAACCCTTTTATCGATATTTCTATTAGGGCCGAGATCTAGGTTTTCCTGAAAACGTGACGTCACGGCCATCGGGAGAGTATATAAGACCGCGTTGGGATCACGATAGCGTCTTTGACTGACTGGTTACTTCACCGTGAAGCGCAAACGTCTGGAGTTCTATCTGCTGTGTGAGCTAATCAGCTGGTGATGAGCTGTTATTGTCGTGACTAGTTATTTGCTGACTGTTTGTGCTATTAGATATCGAAGTGCTGAACTGTCATTACCTGTGAATTGTTGTTCATTTTACATTGGTAACGCAAGGACTATTGTTTCCGTACCAGTACGTAGTTTTCTCCTGCATATTTGTAAATAAACCTTCATTCTCCATTATCCTTGCGTGTTGACTGTTTACAATTCATACACCCACGGCAAGATTTTGTGTAACAGTATTTTCTCTAATGTTTTTTGCATTATCGTCTTGACCAGGTTTATCGCCGTCGCGTTTTGCCTACCATCATACAATTGATACGAACAAATCACATTGGTTAACTCTTGACACACACGCACGCACAATAATAATACATTAAGTTATTATATATATATATATATATAATAAACTGCCAGTTAGTTTATTAGTTTATTATATATATATTAGTTATATATAGTTTATTATATATATATATATATATATATATAATAAACTGCCTACTAATAACTACATTAAATTAAAAAATTAATTAAATAAATTAAATTTAATTAAATATAAGTTTTTTCATATCTTAATAATTGAAATCTTTAAAATATAAAAATCGAAAGTAATTACATCTGATCTGAATTCATTAAAATGGGTTAAATGGTTAATAAACTCATTTTTTTTTATCCAAATATACTCATACGAATTAGTATATGGAAAATCTAATTTTTAAATAATTTATTTTCACATATACATTTTTTCATATCATTCTTTAATTAGTGTCTTAAGCGATACACCGTCGTTGCCCCTAAACGCCCTGAGACCAAATCTTCATTGTAAAATGCCAGTTCTTTTTCATGGACATGTTTTAGGAAATTTATCCAGCCTTTCGACAGATTTTCAAAAAAAAAAAAATGTACTAATCCAAAAAGTATTCATTTTGTCACACATCACTGTATTTAAATACTTTTTTCAATCTGTAAAATCTGCTAATAACTCTTGATAACTTAATTCTCAACGTACTATAATACAGATTTTAAATGAAAGTAAATGTTTATCAATTACTATTAGATCTGCTCTTTAAATATTTCCAAAACTTGCTATGAAACTGTAACAAACGCTGCATACAAATATTTAAAGTTGATGATTAAAGATCATATAAAGGAGTCCTAATTTTGTCCAAAATTAATTTTGCTTTGATTTTAACAGTTATTTTAGCCAAATTGATGCAGTAAGCTGTGCGATAATCTAATGCAACGTCACGACCGGATGGCCCTTGTTTAGACTACCGAGAAAGATGGAGGCAAATGTAAGCAAATTGTTGTCTTTCAGAAATTCTATCACAGCTCAATCACATTATTAAAGAAGAATGACAACACTTTTCTTGATTAACACTTATTTACAAATGAATTATATGTAGAAATACTCGAGGGAAGGTAATGCACCTGGCGGTGAAATCAAGATCAATGGACTGCACACAGGACTGGTTTTGAAACAGTTCGATACGAACTTGCTTGAGGTATTCCTCAATAATTCTGGATACAAACTCTGCATCTGCTGAAATGAGTACGCCTGAAGAAGTTCCAGTGAACTCCGCAAGATCAGGCCCGGAGGTCCAGTCAATCCGCAAATCTGTGTTTCTAAGAACAGAATTTGCAAGGGTATATTTTACAAATGTTATTTACACATTATTGTATTTAGACTTTGCGAAGCCTACATTTCAGAGGTCGTCGGAGAATATAAAAAAAAATAATGGACCTGCCTGTGATTAAAATGAGATTATGAAGTTGTGGAGGGAAGACATAATGGCTGGGGATTGTGAAGCAGCAAAAAAAAAAAGAGTAAATTCATTGCAACATAAAGCAAACAAATACAAATACTCCCATCTGGAAATGAAGCTTTTAAGTAAAAGTATTACAGAGAAAATATTAAAGCATTAAATAACATATTAATGTGAAAATAGAGACAGAAAAAACAAAGATTGTTTGAATTTTCTTATTTCTAAAAACAAATCTTAGAGCTGTAGAGAGTTTCCAATGATTTTTGCATCACGTATTTGTAATTCACAATAGTATATCAGCCTATAAGATAGTCATTTTAAATTGCGAGGCTTAAACATCATAAAAGAATAATGTATGAGACAGCTGAAATAACTGAATTTTACGTACGATGATAAATTTAAAACGAAAGTATTCATATATGCACAAGAACGAGAGATATTTACATCAGAATGAACTAGTTCTCATTCAAATCTTTAAAACCCCGTTAGTAAAGATTTTAACCCTTCTGACGGTACTTGAAAGTACAATCGAATGTTTACGTTCGTAATATGACAGCTTTCATTATGGTTCTCACATATACATATGGTATAGTTATGACAGTAGACAGGAGATAAGCAGCTAAAGTAAGAAATTCAATTATTTTAATTAATTAAGAATGTATTCTTTCCTGGTGTTATTCTTCATCAAAAAAAAAACTTATCTACTGTGAAAGAATATAACAAAACATTCCTGGTATATTAAATCGGGGTATCAAGTGCCAAAAACATGTATTAAACTTGCAAGTACAAATCTTATGCAATCTAAAATAGTCTACTGGGACTAAATGCAATGGGCTTAGTAATATTGAATAATTAGTTATAACAGTACTTACTATGGTAACGATTTCGGTATGAAATCACTAACTATCGAAGAAAAAACTAACCTTATCGTCAGTGGCTACCATTCTCACGGTGGTCAGGGCGCCACAACGTTCACTCTTACATTGATCGAAATATCTGCTTCTTCGTGACAACGAATGGCGATAGGTTTCTTTTGATTGAAACAGCGTTAAAATATACATGACTCTATTTCAACGTACTATAATCGATCCAGTATTTCTATGTTGGAAATATGTTGCTTTAAAATTAAATGTAATACGTTTGTACCTAGAATAAGAAATTATGATGTTTTGATTCATATGTTTTGAAAATTTTATTTGCTTAATAAAATAATCATCTTTCGTTTTCCCTCAGTGCAATTGTTTACAATATTAAAACGCTAATCATAGAATAACACATCCATTTAATACAAAATGCGCCATTTCTCAAATTTTAGTCCATCTTTTCCAGAGATTTATTGCTACTTTATATAATTTGGGAAATGAAAATCATCTAAAAAAGAAAGCAAAATATATCATGCTATTACTGCCAAAAAAAAAACTTATTATAATTGTTACAAAACTTTACAATCTTCATCTGTAAAATTAAGATTACATTAAAAGCTTTATTAATTCACAAAATGCAGAAAAGAGAAATATGTATGCAGCTAATGAATCTCACTATAGTTTAGATATTTTAAATAAATAATAAGTTTACCAGTGCAATTGAAAAATTAATAATATATATAAAATTATGTTTCTAATTTTTTTTGTACAAATAATTTCTTGTTGGTATTTAAACAGGATTTCTTCTTTCCTACGCAAGTGAGACAAAATATAACTTATAGAGAAGATGAATCAAAGGCCCTACTCCCATAGATCCTAATGGCAACTTTTTTTTTAACATTACACTTCTTCACATAGACTGTACGCCAACCATCGCGGACTAGAAACTCACCAGAGTATCAGTGTGACGTCACTGCGACGCGAATAAACGAAACAACTCTTATCGTCATAACAAAGATGTAAAGTAAATTATAAAGTATTGATTGTACTTTAGGCCCGCTTTTCGACCATTATTAAATTTAAGAATAACTAATTTATTTTGCTACATTGTTAATTTTAAAAACCTAAATCATCTAATTTTAAAATAACTTTTTTTCTCACTTTACTGACCTATTCTTTAATACTAAAAAATAAATACAGAAATATTAATAAAAAATAATTTATTCGTCTGTTGTAGAGATCCAATAATTTAAAAAAATGTGAATGCATAATATAAGAAGTATGCTATTTTCAAATTATTAAATAAATACTTATTCTTTCTGATCATAATTTTTTTAACTGCAGGAAGATTTTTTTGTTGATAAAGCACATACTGTCTCTTTCTTTCAGAATACATTAAAACTTCAAAAATAAATTGATATTTAATATATTTACATTAATTTTTGTTCGAGATACAAAAATTGATGCTATTTCCATACAAAAATTTTTTTCGATTTTGAAAACTGCAGGAAAGTAATTTTGCTCAATTAATATTACGCTGTATCTTAAGAATATTCTTAAATTTCAACAATAAATGAATTTTAAGAAATTCACATTCATTCTATTTAAGATGAATAAAATTGATAGAATGTAATTTTATATAGAAAGTTCATTTTCAATTTTTTTAAATATGCAATAAATCAATTTTTTTGATTATTATTATGCTATCTCTTTCAGAATATCAACATTAAATTATTCTTTTTTCCATGCGAAAGTGATAGAATGTAATTTAGCACAGAAAATTAATTTGTGAAGTTAATTTTTAGAATTTTCCCAACAACGTAAAACAAATTAAATTCCCTGTATTTGGTATGGAAACAAGTTGTCAAACAAATTAAATTCCTGTATTTGGTATGGAAACGTTGTTACAATAAAGGCGAAATTTTCAAAATAATATCACATTTTATTGAACAAGCATAATAAGTTATAAAATTGCAGATATATGTGACATTTCCAGCAAATACTGCCTACAAATCAGTAATTTATTATATATAGTTTAAAAATATTGAATATAAGAGAGTGATACAAGAAAACCAAGAGCTGGACATAATGAAAAGACCTGTGCCCCTACCAGGAGCTTAACCCCTGACGCACTTCTGCCTTATTCTGCCCACATTGTTAAATGTCTCCAAGAAGTAATAATTTTCATTTAACAACATACAGATTTTTCTTCGAAATACATTTGCAAGCTTGGATAATAAAATCATAAAAAAAAAATACAATTACAAACTGGAAACATATTTTAACTTTCTAGATTTTGTTTTGTGTTCCATGAATGCATCTAGAGTTATCAACCAGCCATTCTTGCAAGCTGCATAAATTCTTCCTGCCTGTTTTAATGGAACGAATGTGCCACTTTCTATCCAAGGTATAGTTTTTTCCATAATCTATATGGCCGCCATTTTCTGTAACTCCACACATTTTCTTTCTTTCTGATGCTTCAGACTTCTGTGAATTTACACTGCCAATATTTTGTCCATTTTATAGACAAATCTGTAGTCTCGAGGCTTTATTGTCTATATCTACGTTTGACATATAAATTTAATGGCAGCAACTGGAGTGACTTATACCTA